>PVJH01021399.1:24741-38792 GCA_004026705.1 Nesogale talazaci | reverse complement strand
CACGTGCAAGATGGGCTGGGCAGGGCAGAGGAGCACCCAGCTTTCTGGCACTTGTATCGCAGTGACTGGATGTTAAGGGGCAGGGCTTGCTTGTGGCTTGCCCTGAGGAACAGGCCTTCATGGGACTGTGTGGCAGACAACCAACCCCACCCCCCCCTCGCTCCCGCCCTGGCTCTGGAAGAAGGAGCCCGGTGAGCCACTTTCTGGAGGCCAGATGCCCCGCCCGCCCGGTGGGGGCCCAGAGGGGAGGTCTGACGCACTGGCTGCAGTGACTGGCTGGTGTGCTGTGCTGAGAGGGAGTGTTGGTGCCTGGGTGAGGCTCAGCAGGTGGCCTGGAGGGCAGAGGGCCAAAGGGCTTGGGGAAGGGCTGGGGGAGCCATGCAAGCCAGCAAAAAGCCCCTGTGGGCACCCAGGGCATTAAGGAACCAGAACATGGGTCTGGCCTGGGCCTGTGGGGCTGGGGCAGAACAGACAGGCAAGGCCAACAGGGGCGTCCTTCATCTCCGATTGTGCTGTCGCGTCTTTAGATGTTGGCGAAGCCCGGCAACTTTGGAAAGCCTCTTCTCCCTCTCAGGTGGGGCCTTGTCCAGGATCCTCACTCCTGCTTCCTCTTTTCCCAGAGGGATCCTAATCAGTCCCTACTGCCCCCTCCCTCCGGCTAGGTGAGAGGCGAAGCATCTCCCATGCTGCCAGGAAGGTTTCTGGCAGTTCCCAGGGCGCAGGGAGGTGCAGGAGTAAAACCAGGAGGACCGGGGCCTATGGAGGGCCATCAATAGCAAGTCCGTTCAGCCCTCCTCACCTGGTTCCCACCCCAGGCTGGGGCCCACCCTTCTCCCAAACACCGAGGCCTGGGAGCTTGGAAGCTGCAGGAAATGAATGGCTGTTGTCACTTGGTCTCTCCCAGGATTTGAGGGCAGCGTGGGCTAGAAGCAGCGGAGACTCCAAGAGCCCTTTGTCAACTCCCTGTCCAGAGCAGGTCCTGCTGTAATCAGACCACATGAAACCGGCAGCAGACACCACTCCCCAGCTATCAGACTGGCACGGCTCAGGTCTGCAGTATCAAGTGCTCATCAGAGTGGGGACACCTTTGTGCACCCGGAGTGGGCTGTCAGCCGGCCACTTAGAGTGCAGTGGGGCGGACCTGGCTCAGCTGAGAGCATGCCCCCCCAGCACAGGGGCCCACCCAGGGGCCCGTGCCAGCCACACTCTGGGCATGTGTCCAAGTTGGTGCAAACTGTCCCAATAGCTGTGCTTCTAGCAGCGGCAGCTAGCAGCCCCACTACGCACCAGGAAGGCCATGAGTATACAAAGGAAGGGTCTCTGTGGCCATCAATAGGGCCACACAGGGCCCGATAAATAGCCGAGGTTTCCATGTATCCAGCAGGCGCCCTAGTGATTCTGTTAACCCCAGACCGGCAGTCTAACCCTCCGCCAGCTGCTCTGGGGGCGGGGGGAGGGGAGGCTGTAAAGATTTAGCCTCAGAAACCCCCAGAGGCAGTGTGGCTTTATCCTGAGTGGGCACTATGAGTTGCATTTTTGGTTTTTGTCACACACATACCACCACCATCCTCCCTTTGGTTTATGGCCCCATTCAAGGGGCCCTGATAGTGCAGCAGTGATTAAAGTGCTTAGTGGCTGACCCAGGGCTAGGTGACCTGCACCTCCCTCTTGGGGACAAGTTGTGGCAGTCTGCTGCTGGAACGATCACAGCCTTGGCAGTCCTACGGGGTCCTCTATGTCCTGTGGGGTCACTGCAGGCCAGAATCAACTGGTGAGCAGGAGGCTGAGTTTGCTGCTGCTCTTGTCTCTGGCATACTTTGCATGAATTAGTGAGCACAGGCAGATAATTAGCTCATATTTTTAAGCATAAAACAATCTCACCCAACTCTACCAGCTTTTGTTCATACCTGGATTTTTTTTTCAACTAACGCTTCAGAAAACAAGTCTTAGGTATATCGTCAGTTTAACCAAGCTTTGAATCTAGGATGAAAAAAAGAGGTTAGGACTGAGCCCCGGTGGCGTCGTGGTTGTGCGCAGGACTGCGGCCCACTGGGATGGAGGTTCAATTCCAGCTCCCCAGGGGCAAAGGATGGGCCTCCTACTCCCACCACCAGGGCAGTGATGCCCTAAAAAAGAAAAGAAAAAAAGAGGTTAAAAATGAGTTAGATTCCAAAGCTTTGTTCAAGACAAGCCTAAGGGGAAGCAGTAAAAGCATAAATAAAAATAAGCAATAAAAGTATTTTGGTTTGAGACCAAGAAAGATGACGATGATGATTCTAAACCATATTTAAAATTGTGTTAAGAGGAGGGAAGGAATAGAGCAGATTTGATACCAAGGGCTCAAATAGAAAGTAAATGTTTAGAAAATGATGATGGCAACACATGTACAAATAAACTTTTTAAAAATGATGTGTGGATTGTCATCAAAGCCGTAAGCGCCCCCAATCAAATGATCTTTCACATTAGAACAAAACAAAAATCACCGACACTACTTATAGATGAATATCTGTGCAGGGAGATAGCCCAGGCTTTCTGCTCCCCTAAAGAGTTAGTCTCAGAAAGCCACAGGGGCAGTTCTGCTCGCCGCTCTAGGGGTGCTATGATTTCACATCGACTCAGAGGCAAGTGTGGGTTTTTGTTGTTATTATTTTTGAGCATAGATGTATACAGTAGGAGGACACTAGCAGAAATTGTGACCATTATTGCCACCGGGAGGAAAGGTTGAAGTTCCCACCAGACCTTCAGTTTAGGTCAAGTTGAATGCCTGGTGAAGGCAACACAGGTAATTGTATCCTTTGACGCTCCCCACCTATCTGAACGCTTTTATGCTCTCGAAAACAGAGGGTGGGGACCAGGTCCCTGGGGCTTACCTGCCATGTCTGGGACGTGGGAGCCCTCGGCTTTGTGCAGAGCCCTGAGCTTGGTTTTGTGTGTGTGAGATGTGATTAATGCATTAGGCAGGGGGAAATGTCTTATCTGTACACAGCCTAGCTCGAAGAAGAGGGAGAAATAAGAGCAGCCAAATTGAAACCTTATTAAACAAAATTGGTTAGGTCTGATGGAGCCAAACCTAGACTGATTTTTAAAAGCTTATTTCATCTCCCCCCCACCCCCAGTCTGAGCCTCTTTGAATTGAAGTAACTGATCCTGCTATAAGCTTATTAGTGTCAAACCCTGTGTGTTTCTTTTCCTGTCCGATTTACATTTTATTAAGTAATGATAAAGTTGCAAGGCCCCAACCCTAGCCTTTGGCAGTGCCAGGAGCTTCCAGGCTCATTAATGGAATAAAAATGGATAATAGAGGTCCAATCTCATTACAGCCAGTACCATGATTCCAAAAATCTCTGCACATCAGAGAGGCTGTGAAGCACAAGGCCATTACACACTTCTGCTCACGCGCAGGTGCTGCAGTGCACCAGGAGGGCCAGAACCGCTGCTCTGAGCTATGGCGGCCATTGACCGGCAGCTCAGTTATTGGCCCTGAGAAGCCAGGCCGTGCAAGGACTCCCCATGTGCTCAGGAAAAGTGGCACTGCTGAATCGTATTTCCTCCTAGACTGCCACTGTCCACACGAGGTGTGTTGTCTCTATGGCACGCGCCAGTGAGAGAGGATAGGCTTTAATAGCGCCTCCGTTTCCTTGTCTGTAAAATGGGGCAGTCATTGGCCAGCAACGGGGTCAGGGTGAGGATTCCCTGGAACCAGAGCTGTAAAGCTTGCACACATGATCGAGCTCTAACAGGTGTGAGGTCCCCCTCTTGATCACACCGGTCCCACGGTCCCATCACCGAACGATCTGAACATAACCAGTGCTTACCATGCTGTGCACAGTGCTATGGGGACCAGAGCTTGAGAGACTTTGATTCCCACTCTCAAGTTGTGCACATGGGAGGTTTTCAGTAGCCTCAGAATACACATAGGTGGGGTGAGGGACTAGACACTGTCCAAATCCTCAGAGTGCTAGGAAGGCAAATACATGAAAGATACTCAAAACCAAACCAAACTCACTACCGTCAAGCCGATTCTGACTTAATGGTGCCCCTAGTGGACAGGGTAGAACTGGCCCTGTGGGCATCACAGGGACTAGAAAGCCCTTTCTCTCCAGGATCGGCTGGTGGTTTTGAACTGCTGAGCTGTGGATCACAGCCCGATGTGTAACCAACTATGCCAGCAGGGCTCCTTAAAAGACCAGAAAGAGCAGTGGAGCCAGTCAGGCCTGGGAACAGACAGTGAGGATGTTGATTCCTTTCCTCCCCCCAGGCCCCCCCCCTCAGGTAGTCCAACCAGCAAACTTCCTGCATGTCTGTCCTGTGCTGGCAAAGCTATGCGCCCCAGAAACAGAAAACAGAAGTGGCTGTGGAGGGAGGGAGGGAGGGGGTGAGAGAGGGAGGCAGCTGAGAAATCAGGTTGGAAAATGTCCCAAGGGCTGAGCAATTGGGAGACTGTGTCCGACCTGAGCCAGGACAGCTTCAGGCAGGAAGACAGAGTTGGGGCTTTGGAGTTCGATACATCTGGGTTCGAGCCCAGCCTTGGCCATACGTGAGTCCCCAGTGAGATTAGAGAGCTGGGCTCACCTCACTGCTTCTCATCGTTCAGGTGGGGCATGAGCCCTCTTGTGGGAGGAAGTCCCTACTCAGGTGCTAGGGGAACCCCTCTCTGGAGGCTTCCCTCTCTGTTCCTCCCCGGCCCGGGACCACTTGTTGGTATAAGCATGCCTGCTGCTACTTAGTCAGAATCTGTGCATGGTCAGACTACCCGATTCCGGCTTTGAAGAGCTGGGCATGGGGATGGGGGAGCAGGCGGGAGGTGGGGCAGTACTCACCTGCAGCCCCATCTGCCTGCATGCCAGCTACGCAGCTGGCCAGAGGCCATACAGCATCAGGCCTGCCTAGCCGTCGGGGCACTCATCTTATTGTCCCAAGCTTCAGCCTTGTTTGCTCGGTGACCTTGGGGACATCAAAAACCTCTGTTTCTTCATCCATAAAATTGAATGCAAAAATACTGACCTGCCTCGTCGGATTTTTATGAAGAATAACTGACCCAGATGATGGCAAAACTCCTTTGTTAGTCAGAAAGGACCAAACTGCTTACCCAGCAGGAACTTGAGTTCTAAAAATTGTTTGCCTGCTTGATGTATTCCTCTCCCCTTCCTTCCCTCTGTCTAACCCTCCCCTCTCCAGTGCCGAGGTCGGAAGGACCAGAGGGGGGATTCTGCAGCTGGCCTCTTAGGAGCTGAGCCCAAGGAGCCCCCAGCCCCATGTTCTGTAGCAGCACACCACCCCACCCTGCCTGTTCCATTTTCTAATGCCCACACCACCAGCAGAGCCAGGTGCCCCTTTTCAGGGCGCCTCGTACATCCTGCTTCTGCCTGTGGCAGATGGCGCCATGTCCTTGGGGTTGTGGGAGCCTCTGAGTATTCAGCTAGCCTCCAGGGTCAGCTCTCATGCCCCTCCCCCCTGCCACAGGCATGTCTCAGACTCGGGCTTCCTGGGTGGGGCAGGGACAATTCTGTGTGCGACCGTCATGCCTGTGTGCAGTTATCTTGCAAATATCTCCCAAGGTCTCCTGAAGACCTCATCCTCCTGGTGGGTCTGCGTACTTCAGTGCAGGAATGATGGCCAGTAAACATCCACTTGGATAATAGGGTAGGTGGTAACGAATGCTAAGAAGAGAAATAGGACAAAGAGAAGGAATGCTGCTGCCGTCTCTCATTGCCAGACTCTGACAAAGTGGCGACATGATGGGAATTAGGAGGCGAGAGACACGGCCATTTGTGGAGAAGACCCTCTTCAGAGGAACTGGTGAGCGTGAAGGCCCTGGGTGGGAGTGTGTGTGGCCTGGTTAGGGACCAAGATGTGAGAAGCCACAGGTGCCTGAAGGGTTGGTTATGAGAGAGCATGAGGGGAGTAGCCAGGAAGCCAGAGAAAAAGCAGAGCACTGGGCCATCAGGCCTGGTGGGCTTCAGGAAGGATTTTAGCTTTAACAGCAGGAGATGAGAGACCACTGGGGGGTTTGTAGATACACAGTGTCCACCAGCATGTCAACAGAATTACTTTGGCAACAGCATGACTCTAGGGGAAAGGTGCAATTACGAATGCCAAGTGGTACTTCAGTGGCAGGATGTAGCAGGGAAGGAGAGGCCCGATTCTGAGTCTTTTTTGCAGGTAAAGCCGATTCCAAGAAGGGAGAGTTCTGGGAGCACGATGGGTAAGCATTGAGCTGATAACAAAGGTCAGCATTCTAACCCACCAGCCACTTGGAGGGAGAAAAACGAGGCCGTCTGCTCCCAGGAAGCGTCACAGTCTTAGAGCGCACCATGAACCATCCTCCTCTGTCCTTTCATGTCACTGCCAGTTAGAATCAGCTCGTTGGCAGTGGGCTTGCAGGCTTTGATTTGGGATGTGGGTATAAGGAAGGGTCAAGTCAGGGTTGGGCAAAGGCTTCTCACCTGAGTAGCTGGAAACCCAGTGCTTCCGTGGGTGAGAGGGAGACTGGAAAGAGAAGGGCGTTTAGACCTGGCTTGAGATGCCAGCCAGGTGGAGGGTTGAAGAAGCAGCCGGATGTATAAGGCTGTGCTCCTCATGCCCCAGCCTTGACCACCCCCTGGAGGCAGACGTCTGGACTTGTCTGGTTGCTTATGGGCCTTTCCTTTACGTTGTGTGAGACACATCCCCTACTCTGACATCTGTTCTCCCCTGGTTCTTCCAAATCAGAGGGACATTTCAACCCAGACAGGCTCTTCACCTAGACCCCTGGGAGTTCCTCCTTCCGTACCTGTGTGTAGCCCCCTTTGAACCTCCCCACAACTCTGAGGCCTTTGCTTGCTCATTCTCCCACCTTCTTTATATTTCCAAGTGCTGACATAATCAGTCCACTGTTCCACTTGTGGTAGCGGCTGTGTGTGTTTTCAACCTCCCCCAACATCCACCCAGCCCCCTCCACTGTTTCCTAGCCCAGCACTACCCCCACCAGACTCTTTGGCTTGTTGGGCTGTGCCCTCTACCTGGAACCCTGTACCCACCCACCTCTTTGGGTCTGCTCAGCTGCAGTGTCACTTCCTCCGAGAAGTCCTCCCTGACTGCTCACTTTTAAGAATTGAAAATATGTCAACAGGTGTGCAAATGTGGTATGCATACAATTGACGTATGTATCGATCATGATGGGAGTTGTATGAGCCCCCAATAAAATGATTTAGAAAAAAGTTTTTTTTTAATAAAACCAAACAAAAAATCCCACTGCCATCTAGCCAATTCTGACCCATAACAACCACATAGGCCAGAGTAGAGCTACTCCCTTGAGTTTCTGAGACTTTAAATCTTACAGGAGCTAGTAGCCTCAACTGTCTCCCAATGAACAACTGTTAGCAGGTCAGCCCATTATACGACCGGGGTGAATGTGAGCCTTTTATTCTCTTTCCCAACACCCTGATTTGCACCTCCTTACAGTGTTCAAAACACCTCCATACTATACTCACGAATTGATTTTATTAATGTCTTTCTCTCTGTACAGCCCTCGTGGTGCCCCAGGGTAATCATTTAACTCTAATCATGAGGTCGGTGGTTCAAACCCACCAGCCACTCAGAGAGAGAAAGATAAGGGCGTCTGCTCTGGAAGAGATTTACAGCCTTGGAGACCCTATATATATATGGAGTTGCTGAGTCAAAATTGGCTTGATGGAGAGGGAGGGGGGAGGGTGTCGATGTTGGGATTGGCAATAGATTCTCTCTTGTGCTTACCTTGGCTATCACTGCAGGATCAGAGTCTGGGCCTGGTACCTGAAAGAAACTTACCGGTAATAAGTCGATGTCAAGTGAGTGTCTAATGGTCATATGTGGGTGTCAGCCACTCCATGTAGCCTTGAGGAGGTAGGTCGTGCATGAGTTACCAAATGGGGTGAGTCTTTCCAAGTTGGCTAGTAAGTCAGTGGTTGTGCAGGAAAGTCTGTTTTCCCCAGTCTCTGCTTGGTAGAATAAAGCCATTTTTCTCTGTGTGGGTGTTTTAAGGATCCCAGGTGGTACAGTGAGTTCAGACAGCAGTTCTCAAACGTGTTGGGGTTAAGTGACCCTTTCACAGGTGTCACCTTAGACCATCGAAAAACCCATATTTCCAATGGTCTTAGGAACCGAGACACTGTTCCTCTATCCATCCCTAGGTGGGTCTGTCCACATGCAGACAGGCCCACATACGAATACCCAGCATGATGACATCATTGCACCAACCCCTTCACTTTCCCCCCGTACAAATACAGGTGTATGAGACAGGCTTGGTGCCATCGTGTAGTCATGTGATGCGTCACAAGCATAGAGAGAGCTGCTGTGTAGAGAACAACTACCGTGTAGAAAGCAGCAGCTGTGTTGAAAGCAGCTACTCTGTGAAAAGCAGCTCCTGTGTTGAAAGCAGCAGTGTTGGAGGTAAAACAACACTTCATGAATTATAGTTGCTGGGTAAATCTAAAATTATGTTCTGTAAAATCATCAATTACTGCAAAAATATATCTGTACCATGAGAACTTAATCTGAATGCTGATCTGTCTTTTTACATTCAGCTGTGGTTGATGTGAATACTGCTCCCTTGTGATAGTAACAGGCATATAAAAAACACAGAATGGTAAATCGAACCATGTATCATCTTTTGTATTATTTTTTTGTTGGTTTTTTTTGGGGGGGGTCACCATTGCCCTCTGGTGGTCGTGGGAACGACCCAGCACTGCTTCTGAGAGCCGCCACTGGATTTGAACCGCCAAGCCCGCGGGCCGCAGTCCCGCACTCAACCACTTATGCCACCAGGGCTCAGCCCATCTTTTATATTATTAAAGCTATTGTTGTGTATTATTTTCATTAGCAAACCATCCCATGACAATGGATCATGTAGAGAGTAATGTTAAGAAAATATTGTGAGGATTTTTTTCCCAATGATTTTATTAGGGGCCCTTACAAGTTTTCATAACATTCAATACATCATTTGAATCAAACATATTTGTACACATGTCACCATATTCATTTCCAAATATTTTCTGCTTAAGCCCTTGCTATAAGCTCCTCCTTCCCCCTCTTTTTTTTTAATCAATCTTTTTCTTGGGGGCTCATACAACTCCCATCACAATTTATACATACATCAATTGTATGCAGGCCACACTTACACACTTGTTACCATCATCACTCACAAAACAGTGTGGATTTTTTACAAAGTAAAAAATGGTTTGCCTCAATAATTACAGTAGGAATTGAGAAACTGCAATATGTTACTTGTTGGGAAATTCTATCAGCTGAATCTATGAAGCTGAACAAACTAAAACACCATTTTGATAGCAAGCATCTGAACTTTGCCAGCAACGATACCCATTGTTGTAGAAGCAAAGCTGATAGACTGAAGAAAACCAGACTTGACACTGGTGGCAAGTACCACAAATAAAATGTAGCAGCCATTGAAGCTTCATAGTTGGTGGCATTCAAAATAACCAGCACTTTGAAACCTCATACCATCGCTGAGGGTTTACTGCTGCCAGCAGCCAAAGACATTATTCAAGTTATGATAGGAGATGAATTTGCTACAAAATTGAGTGCAATTTCCTTATCGAACAACACTGTCCATAGAAGACTAGGTGACATGTCTGCTGATATTCTTGATCAGGTAACCCAGAAAACTGAGTCCACTTCCAATATTTTAGCATCCAACTTGATGAACCTACAGACACTGCAAACTGCTCACAGGTACTGGTTTAAGTAAGTTATATCAGTGATGGTGATTTGAAAGATGGGTTTCTCTTTTGCAAACCTCTTGAAATGACAGCTCCTGCCACGATGTGTTTTACACCATTGGTGCATTTCTGAAAGAGCTTAAGATCTCTTGGGAAAAAGTTTGTGGTGTTTGCACAGATAGTGCTCCAGCTAGGCTAGGGTGTCACTCTGGATTTCAACATTTGGTACTGAACGAGTCACCAAAAGTTATCATAGTGGCACAGTGGTTGTGTGCGGGACTGCGGCCTACTGGGTTGGCGGTTCAAATCCAGCAGCAGCTCTCCAGGAGCAGGGCTGGGCCCCCTACTCCCACCAGAGGGCAGTGATGCCTAAAAAAAAAATTTTTTTTAAGTTATCGGATCTCTGTATGATTCATCGGCAAATATTAGCAATGAATACACTGCCACAAGAGTTACAAGAAGTCATGAAAAGCGTCATACATTCCGTCAATTTTATAAAGACGATCACTTTAAACAGTACAGTTTTCACAACTGTGCAACAAGTTGGACGCGCTGAATAATGCTTTGCTATTTCACACTGAAATGAGATGGTATTGAAAGGAAAAGTTTTTTAACGTGTTTTTGAGTTTCGTGATGAACTCAAAACGTGTTTTAATCAGAAAGCAAGACCACAGTTCGAATCGCTTTTCTTTGTTTTTGTTTTTGTTTTTTTTTGGGGGGGGGCATCACTGCTCTCCGGTGGTGGGAGTAGGAGGCCCAGCCCCACCGCTGGAATTGAACCTCCGTCCCAGTGGGCCACAGTCCCGTGCACAACCACTACGCCACCAGGGCTCAGCCCTCGAATCACTTTTCCATGATAAAAGTGAACTATAGAAAATAGCTTACTTGGTTGACATCTCTACCCTCTTGAATGAGTTAAATTTATCGCTGCAAGGACCAAGTGCAACATGCCTCGATTTGTCTGAAATGATCGGATCATTCTCAAATAACATCTACATGTTGCCTACCGTATCTGTTCTCTTTGAGGAACATGGCATTGTGCCAGACAAAAGGATGACGGCAATAATTTCTGTGAAAGAACACTTGCACATGCTTGCAGACAAACTTTCCTCCCACTTTCCAAGTCTACCTGACACCCCACTTGCCAGGCGCCCATTCACAGTCACAGTTGAAGATGTTCCTGAGATGGCACCAGAGATGTTCATTGAACTTATTATTCGCAGCAATGCAACGAGAACAGTTCTCTACAATACCGGGTACAAAATTCTGGAGCAAGTGTTTGCGGTCATACCCTGTTCTTCCAGAGACTGCGTTGTGCTTTCTTCTTCCATTTCCGACAGCCTAGCTTTGGGAAACAGGAGTTTTCAGCTGGTTGGTTATCAAGTCTAAATGCAGAGGTAGACTTGTGATCTTCGTTATGCAAAAACTACCCCACGAATTTCCAATTTGGTGAAAAAGACGCTATCTCAACCTTCGATCAGATGTTGGCTTTTTATACATGTTGTCGCAAAAATGTAGCAATGTAGTTTACTGTTGTTATATTAAGACTGTTGAGCTGAGCCCTGATGGCGCAGTGGTTGTGTCCGGGACTGTGGCCCACAGGGTTGACGGTTCAAATCTAACAGCAGCTCTCCAGGAGCAAGGCTGAGCTTCCTACTTCCACCAGAGCAGTGATGTGGTGGGAAAAATAAAAAAAGACTCTTACCCATGCTGCACCATGCTTCAAGACAAAATTTCTTTTGTCATTAGAAATAAATATTTCACAATATATAATTATATATTGTTTTGTGATGAACCACTATGCTTTAATTTTGTTCAATTTGTATCAATGAAAATGCATCCTGCATATCAGATATTTATATTATGATTCATGACAGTAGCAAAATTACAGTAATGAAGTAGCAATGAAAATAATTTTATGCAACAAGTAGAACTAAAATCAATGGAAGGCAGGTCATAAGATGCCTAATGGACTTAAGAGCATTGTACCTGTGAGGAATTACTAACTCTGAATGAAGACCAAGCATGATAGTGGAACAAGAAGGAAGTAAAAGGAAATAGAGGAAAGAACTAGGAGGCAAAGGACACTTTTAGAGGCCTAAATATAGGCATGTATAAATGTAATTATATACGTAATGAGGGGAATAGAACTATGTACTCTTATCTATATGTTGAGAATTGAGGTTGCAGATGGACACTTGGCCTCGACTCAAGTACTCCCTCGACACAATAACACTTTGTACTAACAATTCCCCATTCTGTGATGTTCACCTTCCTGACACAATAGCAGAAGACAAAATGGGTACATAAGCAAATGTGGTCAAGAAAACTGATGGTGTCTGACTATCAAAAGATATAGCATCTGGGGTCTGAAAGGCTTGAAGATAAAAAAAAAAAAGCGGCCATCTAGCTCAGAAGCAATAAAGCCCACATGGAGGAAGCACAGCAGCCTGTGTGATCATGAGGTGTTAATGCGATCAGGTATCAGGCATAGGACCCAGAACAAAACCATACCCAAGGTGAATGATTTGGGGTGGGGGGGCATGGAGTGGAGAGAGATGCTCATCTGTAGACAATTATACATCTCCTCACAGAGAAGAGTCACACAGTGCACAGTACAGCATTAATGAGACACAACTTCTCTCTAGTTCTTAAATGGCTCCTCTGCCCCCCTCCCCGCCCTCAACACACACATACACACTATCGTGACCTTAATTCTAACTTACAATTGGATTAGACCAGGGTATGCACACTGCTCCAGGTCAGAGCCCACAGCACAGGGAATCCAGGATAGATATCCCCCTAAGGACCAAAAGGAGAGAGTAGAGATACCAGGACGATTAGGGGAGGGGGAGGGGAGAAAGGGGGAAATGATGTCAAGGATCAACCTAGAACCTCCTCCAGATAGAAGAATAACGTAAAAGTAGGTAAGGGATGCCGGAGGACGATGTAAGATACGGAAATAATAATCAATAACTGATAGAGGGCTTGTGAGAGAGGGTGAGCAGGAGAGGGCGGGGGGAAGAAATGGGGAGCTGATAATCAGGGACTCAAGTGGGAAGAGAATGCTCTGAAAATGATGATGGCGGCCTATGTGCAAATGTACTTGACACCCTGGTTGATCGCATGAATTGTGATGAGATGTAAGAGCCCCTCAATAAAAGTGGGTTTTTTTTGTTTTTTGGGGGCCATCACTGCCCTCTGGTGGTTGTGGGAGCTACCCAGCGCTGCTCCTGAGAGCCACCGCTGGATTTGAACCGCCAAGCCCCCAGGCTGCAGTCCTGCACTCAACCACCCACGCCACCGGGGCTCAGCCCCTACAGTGTTTTTAAGAAAATAATTTTATGGTTAAGAGTAAGGTTGCTAACGGGAAGGTCAGTGGTCCCAACCATCAGCCGCTTGGCAGGTGAACAACGTGGCCGTCTGCTTCTGGAAAGACCCAGCCTTGGAAACCTTATGGACTCCACTCAAAGGCCGCCAGTGTGTGTTACGAGTGGGCTCTTCTACCAAAGGCTCTCGGTTCAGATGTGCGTGGTGACGTCGTTGTCTGTGTGCTCATGGGCGAGTGGCTTTGCCGTGCCCCAGGTCACCCTGTCTGCATCTTTATCTGCTTCACAATTTCCTGTTGCAGCCTTAAAATCTTGATTCGCACAGTTATTTGGCTTTCTGTGCTTCTCGGTGCCCTCCTAAGACATTCTTTATTATTTCAGCCCTGAGAACACGAGCCCGGTTGAAAGGAGAACATGCTCTGAATAAAGCCTGCTTGGAGAGCAGCTGGATGGGGTGGGGGTGGGGGGGAGCCTCATAAACACAAGAATCTTTCTTACTACCGCGGCAGGACAAGAGTGTCCACCTGGCGCACTGCCACGAGGGGCATTTCTTCTCCAGAATCAGCTGCAGTTCCTATCTTCACATGGGCTGGCGGTTAGCTGGGCCTGTAGTGAGTAGGGTGTGTACACAAATCCCTGTCTTGCAGGGGGGAGGAGACACCCAAATGCTGGAGGGGCCGTGTCTCGGCGGGGCCTCTTCTCCATGGGTGGCACTTTATCCAGCAAAGCTCTATGCCAGAGTCCGCCTCCTCGAGAATCCCCAGGCAGCAGCCTGCTCAGCTTTTGAGGGCACCCTGGCAGGAGACAGGTGGTGGGGTGGGGTGCATGCACACAGGGTGCTCTGTGGCCTCGTCAGCGCAACAGCCCAGAGGATCTGAGGACCGTGGCTGGTTCAGAATCTTATCAAGGAAATAAAAGTATTGATTAGGCAGGCATCTGTATTACATCTGTACTAAGCCTCCACACGAATGTCTACAAAGAAAGGAAAGGAGTGCTGAGTGACAAATCCTGGGGGAGCGGAGGGTGG
>PVJH01021399.1:0-24641 GCA_004026705.1 Nesogale talazaci | reverse complement strand
CTGGGCCTTCTGAGCCATCCGCCTCCTCCCTCCCCTCCCCACTGGGCAGCGCCACCTCTACCCCCCGCCTCTCTGTGGGGTTCCTGTAGACCCTCAGTTGACAAAAGGCTTGTCCTGAGGCTTCCCATCGTCATGGTACAGGACATGCATAGATTTGAACAGGACTTTGTCACCAGAGCTGTGCTCTGGAGAGTTTTCTGGAAGAAGATGAGGCCAGCGCCCGCAGGCTGCAGGAGAACGTTTGGCTGAAACCTTTTTTCACCAGAGCCTGGGGTGGGATAGTGCCCCCTACTTACTCGCAGATGCCATCCCGAGCAGTCTTGTTTCCCCACTGCCGCCCAGACCTCTCAGAGACGGTTTGTCTTTCTTTCTGATTAATCTTGGATGTGGCTTTTGACACCGCCCTGCTCACTTTCTCTGCCTCCTGACCTCGTGGCTAGGTAGTTAATGATCTTTCAACAAACACTGGAGTATTATGGCTCTCCAGAAAAGGGCCTGGCTCTTGGGCCATTAGCCCAGTCCTTCCCCTCACCCAGGGAGAGCCCGAGCCCCACACCAAAACTGTTGTCGGCTTGGCACTTTCTCTGAAACTGGCCACGCATGTCCCGGCTTGCTTAAACCGAAAGCTGTGACCACACTTTCTTCTCCTTTCAGAGACTCTGGATCAGAATTAGGAGCTAACTGAAAGTTTATTGGGGCCTCCTCTGTGTCCGTTCCTAATTTACAGGCTGTGTACACAGAAAGTTAGCCCCTTGACTAGCTAGTGCGATTGGAAAAGGCAAAGACAACCGGTGACCCCCAGCAGTGGCTCCCTGGAACTAGTGCATCACTGGGCTCTTCTGGCGCAGTGGGCCATTCCACCTCTCCTGCCCGCTCCCCTCCCCGCGCCCTCCTTCCTCACCCTGCTGCAGCCCACCAGCCTCCTCCTTTGTTTCTCAGACACGTGAGGCGTCTGCCTGTTTGGGAGCCTTGCTCCTTCCACTCTGTATAGTACATGTTACAGACACTTTACATGGACACTCTCCAACTCCTCCGACCGCGCACTACTTCTGGCCTCCAGGTCTCAGAAGAGCGGCCCTCAGGTCAGGCCTAGGAGACTCTGGGAGAAAGTCCAAGTTGTCCCCCCTCCACCCCACCCTGCCAGACTCCTTGCCAAACTTCCCGGCAGATGATACTCATGAACTTAATGTCAAAATGCCTCTTGTTCATCTGACCCCCAACCACCGCATATATCAAAACCAATCGCGCCCACCACAGCCCTTGTTTCTGGATGGGAGGGCCCGCTCTAGAACAGTGCCTGGTCCCAGCTGCCCTGAGTGACCACGTGGAGACGAGTGAAGAGAGACTCAGATCAGACAGCAACTGGGGTGCAGGTCCACCCCACCCCCCACCTCCCAGTGGCAGTAACAACCTGCCACCAGCTGTCCCGAGCAGTGAAGGGGATCTGGACTCTAGAGGACAGACGGCCACAGTTTGTCGGGCTGAGGACTAGGAGCGCCCACTGTGCAAGTGAACCACTGCATCTTGGGTGCTAGAATCCAGAAAGTGCCAGAATGGTCCACGGAAAGAGAGAACTCTGGTGGGATTGGGGCCTAGCATGCCCAGGGGGCAGGGCCAAACCTAAGGACTAGAAGGTAGACCAGCGGCAGGCTGCTATGCCCGCAGCCCTTGTCCCAGAATGTGCCAGGGACTCAGAGACGGAGGGCCAGCCTTGCAGGGGTGAAGCTCCTTTTGACTCCATACAAGGGCTCTGACTGGGCCTGCCCCAGAACTCGCCCTGGCAGGCATGCCCTGGCGACACTCTCTGTGACCTGTCTCCCACCTCTCTCCTCTCTTGTCCCTTCAGGTGGTGAAGAAGGTGAAGTCAATGCAGATGTTCCACCTGCCTGTCACCTCAGCCATGCAGGGAGACCGGCTGGGTATCTGCGTGACCCAGTTTGACCCCAAGCTGCTGGAGCGAGGGCTGGTGTGCGCCCCCGAGTCCCTGCACACCATCCACGCGGCCCTCGTCTCCCTGGAGAAGATCCCATATTTCCGGGGGCCTCTGCAGACCAAGGCCAAGTTCCACATCACCGTGGGCCATGAGACCGTCATGGGCAGGCTGATGTTCTTCAGCCCCGCTCCCCACCACTTTGACCAGCAGCCCACGCTGGACTCCTTCGACTTCTCTCGAGAGTACCTCTTCCAGGAGCATTTCCTGTGTAAGGACCTGGAGCCGGCAGACGGTGGTGAGGCCAACCAGCAGGCGGGCCAGGCCCCCGAGACCCCCTGCCCCCGACAGCAGTGGGCCCTCATGGAGTTCGAGAAGCCCATCACCTGCCCTCGGCTCTGCCTGGTGATCGGCTCCAGGCTGGATGCGGACATTCATGCAAACACCTGCCGGCTGGCCTTCCATGGCATCCTGCTGCACGGCCTGGAAGACAAGAACTACCCCGAGAGCTTCCTGCCCAGGCTGCAGGTGTATAAGCTGAAGCACAAGCACGGCCTTGTGGAGCGGGTGAGCCCTCTGCCCTCTCCCTACTACCCTCTCTCTAGCTTGGGGAGGGCGGGGCAGGGGGTGGTGGTGGTAAGGGTAGGGGAGCAAGAAGAGGTAGGAAGGCATCTGGTCCAAACCGTCTCACGCAGGGAGCTGAGGCTCAGAGTGACCACTGGGCCAGTGGTCACTCTGCCCGTCCATCACAGGCACCTGCTTCCCCGAGCTGCCCCTGCCTCTCTCACCAGTGCACGGAGCCTGGCGAGTACAGTAGCCAGGCCTCCCACACAAGCCCATTTCCAAAGGCAGTGGTTAGCCCCTGAGCAAAAGCCAGCCAGGTCAGGGGCCTCCCTGAACTTTGAATGGCCAAGACCCGGCCCCCATTGTTTCTGTGGGATCCTGGCACCCACTCTGAGTCAATCAGCAAGGCCAGTCTTCAGCCCCAAGGGATGAGAATGGGGGGAGTTAATGGCTGTAGGGGATGCCCGGGAGCAAAAGGTGGGAAGGACCAGAGGGATCGTGGGGAGGTCTAGACCACCAGCTGTCCTGGGCAAGGTGGCTCCTACTCTTAGCTTTCACTGGACTAGACCTGAGGGGGTGGGGCCACCTGTCCAGCAGAATGCAGGATCTGTGAGCCTATGCAAGGTCCTGCAGCCCTTGAATGTCCTTCTCCCCTTGGACCCTGCTCACCTGCTGCCTATTTATGCTGCTCCCAGTTGGAATCCTGCCTGCTGCTGGCATCCATCAGGCGGGGCAGGGGAACAATAGAAAAACAACTGTCCAAACCTCATGACTCCATGTGCCGAGTTCCCAGGGCTGGGCCTTGTGGGTCATGGAGTGGACTTCCCAGCACTGGTCGGGCACCAGCCGGCTCTGAGCCAGCAATGCTGCTGGTTCCAAGGTGAGGCCGGGGTTGGGGCCCCGAGATCTCGCTCCTCCCACATGAATGACCTGCCCTGTCTGGCATAGCACCGGGTACAGCGTTGAAGACGAGAGCAAGCTCAGGAGGACAGCTGTGGCACAAGCCTGGTGACTTCTGTTGCCCACTCTCACTTCCTGCCCACCCTTTTGTGAGCTCCATAGAGGTCTCCCCTGGAAGTACTCAGCCTTATCCAGCTTCCTTGCCTCAGGGATTCTTCTTTTAGTAGGTACCCTCCTCCTCTGCTGCTCCTTTTCTTCCAGGGGGTTCAGGCTCCGCCCTCACTGAATCTTAACCTTAACAGGCCCCCAGGTCAGATGGAGAGGAATCTGCTCCCCTCCCACTCTTGCAGCTCGGCAACCCAGAGCCCAGCCTCCAGCCTTCCTCAGATGAAATATGTGATTGAACCTCACCTGCCAGCCCAGCCTGGCCAGGGGCACCCGTGGCCCAGCTGAGCCCCACCCAGTGCCGAGTGTACATGGCCATCCCTCTGAATGGTGGTGCCATCTGCCGATTCCAACCTGCATCAGGGCTTCAGAGTTGGCCTGGAGGTTCTAGGGCAGACAGTGCCTTGCTCAGGACTCACAGACCTTAGTGCAGCCCCAAAAATACTACAGAGACACTCTTCTGGTGGTTCTGGGAAATAGGTATTGATCCGCTGACGGCAAACTCAATGGTTCAAACTCACTAGCCACTCTGAGGGAAGCTGGTCTTTTTTTATTATTTTGAATTTTGTTTTACTTTTTTTTTTTTTTTAAATCCTCTCTATCCAGGACCTTCTGTTGCAACCCTCATTAGAGCAGTCAGGAGTGGTAGTCAGGGATCACACCGTATTTTCTATTCTCAGGGGAGTGGGGGCTGTGGTTCTTTAGCTCTTCAAACTAATCATTCCCTTGAGTAGTTTATTTCTTCACTCCTCTTTGTTCTGAACCCGCAAGATCAATAGTTTCGCCATTCATGAGCCTTTAAGACATTGATTCTCAACCCGTGGGTCGCGACCCCTTTGGAGGTCGAACAACCCTTTCACAGGGGTTGCCCGATTCATAACAGTAGCAACATTACAGTTAGGAAGTATCAGCAAGAATAGTTTTATGGTTGGGGCTCACCACAACATGAGGAACTGCATTAAAGGATGGAGGCATTAGGAAGATTGAGAACCCCTGCTTTCAGACCAAGCGCCTGCTCACCCAAATTGGATGTAGAAGCTTGTCCTTGTGAATGATGTTCTACCAATTGACGGAGACATCGTCCAAGGCTAGTCCTCTGTCCCCAAGCCTAGTGACGCATTCCCTGCTGGTGTTTGGTCCTGGCAAAGCATTACAGGGCATTGACCCTTCTAGTACTTATGTAGAAAGAGCCTCTGCTAGGCCAATGTATGATGGGGCTCCAAAACATTGGTGGGAACACCCCATTATCTCTTGATTCCATTTCCCCACAGACATTTTGAAGCTCCCTTGTGTACTCAAAGATGGTGTTTGTTATTGTTTCAGGATTATGTGTGCCACTGGCTTTGCCTTAGTGGGCTTCACTCTTGACCTCCCAGGAAGTTTCTTGACCAGGTTTCATGTCGCGCTGCCCTCTGCCAGCTCATCGGTTGCCTTTCCCTGTATTCCACTTAGTACATGTCTGATCACATCCCTGTTGCCCATTACAGAAGGGCTCTTTTTGCTTGTACATCTTTCCTTGACCATCATGGTGGTCATCTCAGACCATATGTGTCCTTTCACGAGTGATATGCTTCACTCAGCGTAATGTCCTCCAGGTTCATCCACGTGATAAAACATTTGGGGGAGTCACGGTTTTTCTTTAATCTGGCATTGGGTGTGCGCAATGCATCCACCCCCTGACAGACATCTTTTTGCTATTGTGAATAATACCGGAACAAACATGAGTCTGATAGTTATGTTTCGTGTCAACTTGGCCGGGCCAGACTTCTTGGTGGTGTTTTGGTAGTACAGACCTTCTAAGCCTCTGTGAGGGTGGCCTTGCAGTACGTCATCAACGGGATCTGCAACGAGCAGCCAGCCAATCAGTGGGAAGGAAGTTAGGGTGGGATGCAACACTCTTATTCCGGTCACAACCCTGACACAATTGAAAAGCAGTGTCCCTGAGAGTGTGCCTGTTTTAGTATATATGTGGACACTGTCCGAGAGGGCGCTTGATTTTTGCTGGGTCTGGAGCGTGCATCTGGCTCATCAACCTCCGGTTCTTTCGACTTGGGCCATGTGACCTGCTGACTCTGGATTCATTTGCCTCTGCATCCACAAAGCCTGTCACCTTCCTGCTGACTCTGGTCTCATTTTATCATCTTCCTGCTGGTCTTGAGTGAATTAGCCCTAACAGCTGACCTGTGGGCTTGCAGCCTGCCTCGATTTTGACGAGCCGGCTTCTACAGCAGGATAAATGCATCTCTGTGGGTCAGAGCCGGCTCGATGGCACATGGTAACAGCACAAGCCCTTTTCTTAATATAAATTTCTCAGTCTCGCTCCCTTTTCCCCTCCTTCCTCTTTTCTTTGTCTCACAATTTTTTTGCATATCTTTAATTCTCCCTCCTATTCATTTTTTCAAATGGGTAGAGACCAGTAGTAGCACCATAGATGGCTGCTCACAAGATTTAAGATCCTAGTCATTATAAGTGGACTATAGAACATTGTCTTTGTGAATTATGTTATACCACTTGACCTTGTTGATTCCTTGTTGGGCTGGTTTTCTAGAGAAGCAGAACCTGTGTGTGTGTGTGTGTGTGTGTGTGTCTGTCTGTCTGTCTAGAGAGAGAGAGAGAGAAATTTATATCGAGCAAATTATATAAGTTGTAGAAGCAGGCATATCTGGTACACGTTCCATGGGTCAAATGTGAAACTGGTGACTTTTCCTGATTTGTGTAGCTTCCTGGGCTAATGAACCCCAGATCTGCAGAAGCATTGGGCTGATATCAACTGCAGAGGCCGATGAGTCTAAGCTCAGCAGGTCAGGCTGTGATTGGACAGGCTAACGAATCTAAAAGGCTCCTGGCGTTGACCTACAATATGGCAGACCTTTGGCATAAATCCAAAGAATCGCCCTTATGTAGGAAATCGCCCTTACGTCTGCAAACAAACCTCCCTTCAATGACATCAGGTCCGTGACCTGAGTAAGGGTGTTATTTTCTTACCCTAATCTGCTCACAGCAGAGCCCTGTGGAGTTCATTACATTGTGTTAAGTCACATTCTGGGGGATTACTAGGCCTTAACTGCCAAAGCCCTGAGAACCCTGACCCAGTCAAGTGGACACATACCCAACTATCACAACTCCCATAACTATGATCGCAAGCCACCAGGCCCACTGACTCATTCCCTCCTGATACGTGGTTATGGTTAACAAGCCTTTGCCCCTGTTTGTTCATGTAGAAGCATGGCTATATTTACAGCACATGTAAATAAGTTCATAGAAATACCTGCCAAACCTATATGTGGTTATGAGTGTGATCTCTTTGTTTACTCATGCCTATTCAATTTGCCTGTCTGCCTATGTTTTCATTTCTAGATTATTGTTTATTATTTCTGACAATGCACGATTTTGTATGCAGTGGTATCTAGCTTTGCTGTTGGTAACTTTTGCATACCCCTCTGAGATTTCTTTCCTTTAGTGATGCTGTGTTGGTTATACCCATATTGTATATTGCCTTCCCTTTAGCTGGATTGATGTGTGTCTGTTGTCTATCTAGTCAGTGATTTTCCCTTTTCTTCCTTCCCATCCCTGGTCACCATTAAAATTTTGTTTTTCTATATGTAACCCTTTTGTTGGCTTTTTATAATGGTTTTACTGTATAAATGCTTATCAGTATTTGACCTTTTGTAATTGACTTGTTTCACATAGCCTAATATCCTCCAGTTTTATTAACACTGCTAGGTGGTTCACGGATTCTTCATTATTATTTAACATTGAAAAATATTCCATTGTATGTACATACTGTAATTTTTAGCATTTATCCATTGATGGATACTTAAGTTGTTTCCATATCTTTACTGTTATAAATATGGGTATGTGTGTGTATCTGTCCATGGCCCAGTTCTTGTTTCTTTAAAATTAATAACTAAGTGGGATTGCAGGATCAAACAGTATTTCTAGTTCCAACTTCTTAAGGAAGCAACATACTGTTTCTCGCAGTGGCTTCACCATATTATAGTTCCACCAGCAGTGCCTGAGGGTTCCAGTCTCTCCCAACCCTCACCAACTTTTGTTGTTTTCTATTTTACTGAACCTTGCAATTATTGCTGTGGTGAAATGTTATATCATCGTTGTTCTGATTTGCTTCTAATGGCTAATGGTAATAGGGATTTTTTTTCATGTGTTTATTGGCTGTCTGAATGTCTTCTTTGGTCAAATGTCTGTTTATGCCCTCTGCCCACTTTATAACTAAATTGTTTGTATTTCTGTTGTTGAAAAGGTGTTTTCTTTAAATTTTGACATTAATTCTTTGAAGAGATGTCATTGCCAATTATTTTTTCCCAATTCGTAGGTTCTTTTTTGGAGAAGTCTTTTTATACACATAGGATTTAAAGTTTAGAAGGTCCAAATTATCTAATTTATCTTGTGCTGTTTGCACATTTTTTGTCATAGTCATAGTCTAATTATGCCACAAATTAGGGCCCCCGAAGTTTGCCCCTCTTTTTGCTTCATTCACGGCCATTGAGCCCATGCTGACTCATAATGACCCTATAGGACAGAGTAGAACTGCTTCTACAAGTTTCCGAGACTGTAACTCTTTGTGCGGATAGAAAGCCCCATCTTTCTCTTGTGGAGTGACTGGTGGTTTTGAACTGAAGACCTAGTGGTTAGCAGGCCAATATGTCATCACTACCCCACCACCAGAGCTCCCTATTTATTCTTAGATGGTCTCGTGCACTGCTGGTGGGTCTTGTCAAGTTTTGCTTGTAGGCCTTTTATCCATCTTCAGTTCATTTTTGTATATGGTATGAGGTACGGATCCTTTTCCTCCCATTTTTTCTTCTATAGAAGTATAGTTTTGCAGCACTGTTTGTTAAAGAGACTGTCTTTTCCTCGTTTAATGGGTTTCAGTCCTTTGTTGGAAAGCTCTTTTCTGTAGGTGGATGGATTTGCTTTTGGATCTCAATATTGCTCCATTCCTTGGTCTAGTTGTCTGTTGTTTTACCAATGCGAGGCTGTTTGGGCTACCATGGCTGTCTAATAGGTTTTGAAATCAGGAAGACTAAGACCTCTTGCTTTGTTTATGTGGTATCGCTTTTCTTTTCATATAAAATTAGTGATTTCATATCCTTAAAGTACCTTGATGGTATCTAGATCAGGATTGCACTATAGATTGATTAGGATGACATTGACATGGGGTGGGGAGGGCGCGCATCACTGGACAGAGGCATTTTTATAGTGTTAAGTCTTCCTATCCATGAGCATAGTATAGTATTCCATATGTAAATTTCTTTTAGTTTCTTACAGTAATATTTTGTCATTTTCTTTGTATAGGTATTTTGTATCTCTAGTTAGGTTAATCTAAATATTGTATCTTACTAGTAGTGGCTATTGAAATGGTATTTTTTCCTGATTTCCTTTTCATAGTTTTCTTTGTTGGCGTAAATTAATACTGCCTGATTTATGAATATTTATCATATATCCTCCCATTCTGCTGGATATTGCAATTCATTCTAGTAGAATTCTTGCTTAGTCGCTGGGATTTTCTATGTATAGACTCATCCATCTACCAATAGGGATAGTTTTACTTCTTTCCCATCAACTTAGATGCTTTTTATTTTCCCTTATTGATTTATTGCTCCGATAAGGCTTTCAATATAGCATTGAATAGGTGCTGATTAGATGGCCCCCTTATCTGGTTGCTATTGATAAAAGGAAATGTTTCCAGGATCTCATTGAAAATAATGTTGACTGTTGTTTTTGCATATATGCTCTTAAGTAGGATGAGAAGTTTCTACTCCTATTTTGCTGAGTGTTTTTATCAGGAATAGATGTTGGGTTTTATTCTTGTTACTATTTTTATTGTGAATTGGATGAAAATTTCCAGAGCAGAGCATCAGTTTTACTTCCAGTGATTCATGCATATTGTGTTTAATCTCATTCAGTACAATCCCCCTCAACAAAATAATCCCCTCAATGTTGCATCAACCATCCTACCCTGTCCCTGCTTTTCCTTGTCTCCATTCTTCCTTCTTTCTCAATCCTTCAGAATTTTGTCCTTGGGTAAATGCTATCACCCTGATACCAAATTATTCTAGGATGGATGCACCTCAATAGCACTATTGCTTATAGACCTGTCTTGTTGTTCAGCTGAAAATTGAGCCACATGGGTGTGTTCAGTTCTTTACCCCAAGACCACAGTCCCGAGGGTTCCACCAGTCTAGCAGACCAGCAAGCCCAACCTCTGACCTTGTCTGCATTGATTGATATTTTGCTTTTGTTTTATTTATGTAATAGATCACATTGATTGTTTTTCTAATATTGGACTATCCTTCCTTACTTTGTATCAACTATTCTTGGTTGTGCTTAGTATACACACACATACATATCTGTGTGTCAATGTATGATATCGAGGGATATCAGACTATCATTTTTGGGTTTTTTTCTTTCAGTGGTATCATTGCTTGGCCTTGGTATGAGGGTTGTACTTGTTTCATAGTATGAATTCCATTGACTCTCTACTTCTCTGTGTTCTAGGTTAGTTTGAGCAAACATTGACCTCTTCACAGAACATTTAGGTAGAAAGGCTCCAGTTAAACTGATTCAGTTGGGAGGTTTTTTATGATCTGTTCAATTTTTCTTTTGTGATGAGTCTGTTTACATTTTCGACTTTAGTTTCTGTTAGCTCCTGTGAAGATAGTGTCTAGAACTGTGTCCATTCCTTTAAGCTCTCAATTTGTTGCACTATGGTTCCTCAATATTTTATTATTCATTTTTTAAATTTCTGTTGGTTCTGTTGTGACTTTTGCTCCTTGTTTTCTAAGTTTCGGAGATGTTGGGTTAAAGTGTTGTGATTGGCTCTTCTTTTCTGATATATTTATTGCTACAGATTCATCTTAAGTCCTGCATTTATTGTACCCAAATATATTTGGTATGTTGTGTTTGATATGTATTGGTCTCCTAATATTATTGTGGAGTTGTCAATTTCTCATTTCAGCTTTGCTAAAGTATGACTTACATATTTTGAGGTTCTTTCATTGGGTTCACAGTTATTTATTACAGTTATGTTCTCTTGTTGATTTACCCTTTGATCTTTATGTAATGTCCTTATCACTTTTGCTGGATTTTGCCTTAAAGTCTGTTTTATCAGATATTATTATTACCACACCTCTTTTTTGGCTGATGTTTTCTTGATATGTTTTTCCATCATTTCATTTTTAGCATATTTTTGTCTTTGTGTCTAAGATATATCTCTTGTAGCAACATATTGATGGGCCCTGTTTCTTATCAGTCCTGCCACTATCTCTTGTCTGATGCATTTAATCCATTTGCGTTTAGCATCATTATCAGTAGATATAAATTTATTTTATTTTCTCTTGTGTGTATGTGTGTTGCTGATTATTTCTTTTTTCTATGGATTTTTCTGTGCTGCGTTACTTTTGCTCATAATTTTTCTATCCATTTCCTCTTTTCATGTTGGTTTTGTGTTTACTGAGTGAGTCCTTATGACTCTTGTTTACATTGGTTAGAAAAGGTATTCATTATCTTGATGTTACCTGGTAATTTATTATTTTCTTCCTAATTTACTATTCTCTCTTGGCATCCTTTCCATCTGGAAATTCTTTCAGTGCACCATTTATTCCCTTTTCTTTGTAATTGCCCTCCTTTACAGATTGAGATCTCTTGTTCCCTATTTTCAGTCTTACAGGTTCATTTTATTTTTGAAATTCTTATTTCTAGGTTAATATCTGTGTCTTGTTATCGGTCTTAATCTCAGGCTGTTCCTGAGGTTGTTCTTTGTCTTTATCGATTGCTTATGAAGTCTGTCAAGTTACAGTGGCTGTATGTGTGGGTGGTGACTAGCGCTGTACAAGCCCTCAATAAAACAAGGAAAACAAACAAACTCAGAGTCTTGGAAACCTTAGGGACCAGTTTTACCCTGTTCAATCGGGTCTCCATGAGTTAGAACTGAAAAAGAAAAAGTCGGTCAAGTTTTTACAGTGATTCTTACCGCATGTACTCGAGTAGCCGACCCGAACATCATCCAAGGCAACTAATTTTGTCACAAAATCTGCATTTGAAATGTGCTGAAAAACTCGGCTTACACATGGGTAATCTCTGTCTGTCTGAAAATAGCCAAATGTTGCCATTATATATTGAATATGTAATTCTTGGTTGGCAATTTCTCCTTTTCAAAGGGACTTCCAAAGCTCATGAAAAAATGGAATTAAAAGATAATGGGATTTTTCCACAAACTTTTTGATCTCCATTTTATATGGCATCCCATTGCTTGTTTGCCTGCACAGTTTCTGCTGAGAAGTCAGGGCTTAGTCTTATTAATTATGCATTTCCTTTTTCCTATTTTCTGTCTTTGTCTTTGGTTTTGAAAAGTTTAATTATGATATGTCTTGGAAATTTTCTTTGGGGCTCGAGCCTCTTTTGAGTTTGTAGGTATCTTTTTGTCCCTTATAATATTAAGGAAGTTTAGTGCCAACAAACCTTCAAAAATTTTTCTATGGTTTTACTTACATATTTATTTTTCGGGCTCTTCCCATTGTGAAATGTCAATGACACCTAAGCTATTCCTTTTTATTATGTCTCATAATTCTTAGGCTTAAATTTTTGTTCCCATTCCTTTCTATGACTATTCCTCTCAGAGATAAGTATTAAGGGGTTGGTCTTCAGTTTTGCTGAGTCTATGTTCCATTCATTTGATTTTACGTCCTTGTCCTTTCACTGTGTTATCTATTTCTGAAATTTTAGCATTATTAATCCGGGTCTGTAGTTATTGGTTCTGAATAGTTTCTACTTGTCTCTTTGTCAATGTGTTCTTGTATTGTTTTGCTAAAATCTTCTAGAATCTTGTCCTTGCTTTCTTTGACTGTGTCCTTATTAAGCGGTTCCAGTGCAGTTGTTTCTACGTCAGATTTTCTAGCCTCCATTTTAGTCACTTAGTCACTGCTTGAGTCTTCATGTGTTTCTGTGAGTATGAGAGAGAGGGGAAAAAGGGGGGAGAGAGATTTTAAATTTCTGAAATGTGGGGTTGTATTTATTTGATTTTTGTTTGTTTGAATTTGAGGTTTTAGTCCATTTGGTTCTGTTGTTCCGATATATCTGGGTGCTTCAGGCGGCAGTGCTGCTCAGATGGTAGTTTGGCAGCCTTGAGATGCTTCCTGCCTGTTTCTGGGTGGGTTTGCCATGTGGGCGTGAAGCATTTGTGCGTGCTCACTGCCAACCACAGAGGTGGCACGAGTGTGGTTCCCAGCCCAAAGGAGCCAGCCTGCATTGCCAGTAGTTGAGATGGTGAGAGTGTGACCAGATCAGCAGGAATGGGCTCCGCCAACCACAGAAGCCTACAACACACTACCCATAAGAGCGCATCCTGCAGCTCTCGATGGCATAAGGTTGTAACACTTAATTTACAGGGTTTTACTACAGATTGAGAGGAGTAAGGGAGCCGCAGGGAGCCAGGTAGAGCACCAAGTGGGAGAAGGTCAGGGGAGGCCTCACTAGCTGCTAGATGGAGGGAAAGAGCTGTGCTTCCATCCAGGGGGGGGGTGGGGGGGGTGGGGGTGGTGGCGGGGGTGCTGGAGTGCTGGGGGGCCGGGAGGGGAGACATACTTCTCCCATTGCCAGCCACTACCATGCTCCCTGGTGCACTCTTGTGTGAATGCAGCTGCTTATCTGGTTCCTGCCCTACCTCAATGCCAAGGAGCAATCCAGAGATAAGCATCTCTAGCTGCCGGCCTACAGGCCTTCATTGTCAGAGGTTCTCCCACCTGAAGAACCAGGGCCCACAGCCAGCAGTGTGTGCTCCTGTCCTGTTAACTAATCTATAAAGCAGTACAAATGGCTCGGTGCAATTCACTCTGGGAGACAGCTAGTAGACTGGCAGTCCTTGGAGTCTTGAGGGTCGCCAAGTAGTCCTCTGTTGAGCAATTCAGGCTATCCAGCCACAGGCAGCAAACAGCAAAGCAGGTCACCAACAGTCAGCCAGATGACAGAGTCCCCAGCTCAAGAGATGTGTATTCCAGGAGCGTGACAAAACAGGGCTCGAAGCAAACTCAACTCACAGCGACACAGTCCATGGATTTGGTGTCCCACGGGTAGTGTCGCTTGGAGATCGAGGCACAGGATGAACAAGACAGCCGGCTAGTCCAAAGATCTAAGAGCAAGGTGGGGATGGCGGAGCCATTTATATTGCCACCCTTCAATTGGTCTTACTTGTGTTCATTGGCCATGCTGTCACAACAAAACCTACCTATCTTCTTTGGCCAACCTATCTAGGTTGGCACACAAGCCTACCTATCACAAATGGGTTGAAACGTGCCAACCACTGTGAGCATGGTGCCCACCCAGACAGTGTTTCGATCTGTGGTCCACGGATTGCAATGGGGGGGACTGACCCAATGACATGTAGCAGCAACAATGTGCATTGGGGTGGGGGAGGGTTGGCTCAATATATGAGATGGTATGGCTCACCATATGGTATGGCTCAATATATGAGATAACTCTGGTTCAAATGCTGCAAAGAATGGGCTGCCCCAGGACAGTGTCCTACATGCCACATGGCTAGTGGTGGACCAGACTTGTTCTACGGTCAATCCTTTGGCCACTAGCACTGCTTGTTTTGAGCAGGGCTCCAATGACCCAGTGACTTTCAGGTTCACTTGAAACTCAGCTGTATTTGAGGCTCTGGCAGTCAGATGGGTCAGAGGGGTGATGTGGGAGAGCTGTAGTGTGGACACTAGGCCTCCTTCCCTGGGAAGCAAATATGCTCAGGTCCCTGTTCTACACCATGGAGCTAAGGGGTACAGGGGGCTGGCAGGTCAAGTTGTGAGTCAGCTCTTGACTCCTGCAAGGTACTTCCTGTATTTAGAGTCAGAATCATAAGTTTGAGTCAGAATAATAAATTCCAGGAGATTGGGACCAGAGTGGTATTGGACTCTTTTCCCTCGGTCCCTTGTCCCTATCCAAAGCACGGGATGCTGCTTTCCTTTCTCTAGTCCCTTTTCTGCATCAGAAACCACTTGGACCCCAGTGGAAGCACTGGGGGGAGGGACCTACTGACCCACAAGCATGCCTGTCCATTGAGGATCCAGACAAGTGGCCCCTGTTCTTCTTTCCCAATGGAACTTGATGCCTTAAAAATCCCTGGCCCCTTCACAGCTACTCCTCGAGGTTTCTGGGAGGTCAGAGTATCCTGAGAATCTCCTGGACTGGACAAGGATCCCCCCCACCATGACAGACCCACTCTTGGGCACAAGTCTCGATCAAGCATTGCGGGTAAGAGTTAGGGACTTCCAGCCCAGGATTGTGAGTCCTTGACTTTGTGGCTGACTTTCTCTATAATGGTGGTTGCCCTCCTAGAGCAAGAGATTTGAACTCAGTGGTCTCGAAGCCCCATAAAATCTCCCGTCATCTGTAATCTTTCTAATCTTTTCAGAGGACCATGTTCTTCTCCTACAGAGGAATATCCCCTGAATCCTTCTACCCAAGGCGAAAGTGCCCTGTGGTAAAAGAAGAGAGAAGTAAGCAAAGAGGGGGACCCTTTGACCACTAAGAAAGAAGAAATAGAAGAAACGTGCTTTTAGACCCAGGGTTCCTTTGCTGAGAACCTCCTAGATCCAAGGGGAGATTGAGGCCAAGGCATATGTAGTCCTTCAAGGGACACCAGACGCACGAATGTTGAAATGAAATAAAGATGTCCCCCCAGAATTGACACAGAGAGAAAAGCCTTCCATAGAGCTGGTGGCCTGAATTTGGACTTCTGGTTTCCTAAACTGCGAGAAAATAGATTTTTGTTATAGCAGCGTTAGCTAACAAAGACAAAAAAGACTAGAGAACTAAGACCATCCGTTCATGTCTGGATGGTCACCGAACTCCTCCTTTTGTGTCGAGGTCCTGTTTTGGGCTTGGGGTGACAGCAAGATAGATAATGTCCTTGTATTCACAAGAGAGATAGAGAACGATAAATCCGATCATCTCAAACCTGTTCAGTTCCAGAAAGACAGTAGTACAGTGAAGCAAATGCAAAGTGCTGGGGACAGTGCTTTGAACAGGAAGATGCTGGTTCCATCCTATTCCCCACCTCCCTGTTCTCTAACTCTCTGCTTACGTTGTTGGGTGCCAGGTACTGTAACAGGTGTGGGCTCAATTCATTAACATCTTCCACCTAACAATGGTCCACAGAACAAATCCAATACCAGTTCTTACCAAAACGCTCATCATCTTAGGCAAGTTTGTTTTCTCTGTGTATCACCTGGCTGCTGTGGTCAAACATAATTAACTCAAAATCAGTTCATTTGTTTGACTGACAGATGAACAGCTCAGAGATTTATTTTGGCCACAGCTTAATTCTCTCATTTTTTGTTTGTTTGTTTGTCTTGTGTGTGAAGAAATCTTCCTGTGATGCAATGCAATAGGAGTTCCTGATAGTCGTGGGAGATATGTTCTAAAGCTTCCTGTAGATGCCTGAAACCAATCCCCAAATTTACTGTGGTTTGCTGTATATATACATACATGCATGTGTTAAAGTTTATTTTTACATCAGAGACAGTCAGAGACTCCCAACACTAATAGTGAAATAGAACCATGTAATGAGATCATAAAAATTATGTAAATGCCAGACAGACGTCAGACCATGTGCTCATTTAACATTTTCAGCCTGGAGTTGCCTGAATGTGTGAAAAGCCAGAGATAGGGGAGTGCTGTATGCTGTATGAAAGTTCTGGATGTGTGCTAAGCCCCGGTGGCGTAGTGGTTGTGTGCAGAACTGCGGCCCGCAGGGTTGTCGGTTCAAATCCAGAAGCAGCTCTCCAGGAACAAGGCTGGGCCTCCTACTCCCACCAGGGGCAGTGATGCCCACAAAACCCACACATACACACACACAAAAGAAAATTCTGGATTTATCTGACTATTGTTTGGGGGGAGGGGGGTGGTTCCTTTTTTTTTTTTTTCAGTTGTGAATATTGTGAGAGTAACATACTATATAATGTTAGCTCCAGAAACTTAAAAAAAAAGTGATGCCACCCATAAATGACCCTGTGGAACAGAGTAGAATTGTCCCAAAAGGTTTTCATGTCTGAAATCCTCATAGAAGCAGACTGTTAGCATGGTTGCTCCCATGGAAAAGCAGGTGAGTTAGAACCGCCCACTTTGGGGTTAACAGCCGAGTTTTAACCCCTGTGCCCTCTGTTAGCATAGTGAATAGTAAACACAGGGCTGTGGAATCTGATTCAATAGAACAGGAATGCACACTTCACTGCGCCCTAAGGATGACATGTGAAATGGACTCTTCTTGTTTGAGCACGATGGGCATGTACTGGTAAGAAAAGTCAGGAGATAGCAGTGACGGTTCAGTGAGATGATGGCACGCTCTGACCACGGTCTGCACTTTGTCGCAGTGCAAGATGATGGGAGCATGACCTGCCATCCTCACTGTCCACACCGAGCTCAGCCAGGAGAGCAAACAGCAACCCAGACACAGTATGTAAACTTACGACAATGGCTACCATACTTTTGGACGATCAAAGTTGAATAAAATCGAACATAACACTAAGTATTATTATTATTTTCCAATCCATTTAAAAACATTGAAACCGTTCTTAGGTCAGTGATCGTATGAAAGCAGGTTGGACAAAACTAGGTGGCAGACGGATCTGGTCTGTGGACTGTACATTACCAACTCTTGATATCATAGATACAGTTTTTGAAATAGACCAAACATCCTCCAAAGAAAATTCTAATCATGCCCTACAGCTGAAAATAGTGTTCTGAACTTTCTCTAAAGTGTGTAGGGATTGATTCCTAAGGAGAGGGACTCCAAATGGTCCCCTCTGAAGGCAGGAGAGGAGAGGAGAGGGAGACGTTCCAAAGGACCCTTCTCTCTGGGTGGAGAGGAGGAGGCTTGGAAAAGGAGAGTGGAGCATTTGGGAAGGAAACTTAGTGTTTAATTTTCAAGTAAAAATAGATACCAAATGATAAATTAAATGAAGGAGAATAGTCGAACAGATACATTTTCAAAAGAAAAAACTGGGATGAATGACAATTTGATTACTGCAACAAAAACAAGGAAAATGTTCAATGTAAAAGGTGGTGTTAAATAACAGAAGCACAGAAGCAACAAAGCAATCATCATACTAAACGTGAATGGCTGAATTCTCTTATTCGAGTACAGAGACTGATCAGCTGGATTGCTACTTATAAGAAAAGCAATGTAATCAGCAAAGGCTGAGCATAAAAGGATAGACAAAAAGATGTAAATGTCAAAAAGAAAGCATATACACTAGGATCAATTCAGAAAAGATAGAGTGTATGGTTTCAGTTCAATCCTAATAAAAGATAAAGAAGAGCATCATAGAATGAGAAAAATGACAGGCAGAAGCTCATATGCATCAAATATGCAAAAACCTATAAAAGACTCAAGGAGAACTTAATTTAAAATGGGACTGTACTGATCATGGGTCTCTTAAGAATACACTCAATTGCACAGACCTAGTTGGCGGTAAACAAGCAAAGAGATATGATGCAAATAGTAAGTTTTTTGCTAGGACCTGTAGGGCTTCTGACGGCCCAGTGATTAAGTGCTGGGTTGCTAATCACAAGATCACCTGTTCAGACCCACCTCCCACTTGGCGGGAGAAGGATGGCAGTCTGCTTCTGTAAAGATTTGCAGCCAGAGAAACCCCACATTTAGAAAACATTTATAGAAGACCTTCGATGTGCTTTTTCAAGTATTGTCATGATGATGGTGGTGATGATGATGATGATTTTATGGCTGGAAGTCTATTGATGGCAGTGGTGAGACAAGGGGGTGTCACAGCTCCTGCTCCTGAGAACCTTAGGGGCAGCCTCGGGAAGTGCACTGCTGTATTATGTATTAATCTGTCATTGGAGCAAATAGAAAATCCAGCAGCTGTAACTAGGATTCCACTCATTTCTTTTGATCATTTTATCAAAGGGGCCTATACAACTCTCACCACTAGCCACACACGCGTCCATTGTGTCGAGCACTTTTGTACATTTGTTGCCCTCATCATTCTCAAAACACATGCCTTCCACTTGAGCCCCTGGTATCTGCTCCTCATTTTTCTCTCCCTCTCTGCTCCCCCATTCCCCATGAACCCCTGGTAATTTATAAATTATTATTATTTTGTCCTATCTTATACCATCTGACATCTCCCCACACCCCTGTCCCCACTGTCTGTCCCCCAGGGTGGAGGCCATATGTAGATCTTTGCAATCTGTCCTCTCTTTCTACCCCACCTTCCCTCCTCCCTCCTATCATTGACCCTCTCACCACTGGTCCTAAGGCGTTCTCCTGGCCTGGATTCCCTGTTTTTTCCAGTTCCTATCTGTAGCAGTGTACATCCTCCCAGCTGGATTTGTAAAGTAGAACGAGGATCATGATGGGTGGGGGGGGGGGAAGTATTCAAGAACTAGTGGAACATTGTATGTTTCATCATTGCTACACCGCACCCTGACGGGCTGGTCCTCTCCCCTGGCCTTCTGTGAGGGAATGTCCAGTTGCCCACAGATGGGCTTTGGGTCCCCACTCTGCACTCTCCCTCCTTCGCAATGATATGATTTTTTGTTCTGTGATGCCTGATAGCTGATCCCCTGAACACCTCACTGCTGTGCTTCTTCCACGTGGACTTTGTTGCTTCTCGGCTAGATGGCCGCTTGTTTATTCAACTCATTTTTTTGATTATCGTGTTTGTTACTTTCACCCATCTGGGCCCAGGGAGTTCCACGTGTATGCCCGTGGCTGACATGCAGTTGGGGTGGCACATCGTTAGTGGGGCCTGGCTTCTTCCTGAATGATGAATGCCATTCTCATCAAGTGAGTGCCAACAAAGAAAGTGCTGCAGGCCTGGAATTCCCCAAATTGTGCTTCCCCCCACCCCACCCCAACTCCCCACCCCCCGAAACCTGCTATCCCCCGCCTCCACCCAGAGCTTACGTCACATTGCTCACCTGGCTTTTCCACAAGTCAGGCAGCAAGGCCCTCTCTTACTGCAAAACTCTCCTCACGCCCTCACCCGTTCCGACCCGCCACGGTGGTAAGGCTGGGCTCACTCACGTGCAGGGTTCTAGGGTGCTAGTGACGACCTTGTCCCTGAACGTGGCCGACGAACCAAGTCAGATGCCGGTCACGAGTGGAGGCTGCGTGTTCCGTGTTCTCAGGTAGGACCTCCAGAACCAGGAGCATGGGCTCGGGAGGCAGCTTCCTGGGAGCCGAGCCCACCCGGAGCACATGCGCCCTGGAGACTTTAGCCACGTCTTTCCCATCAGCATCTTGCCCAAAAAAGTGGAAGCTACGCCCTGTGGTCCTGGAAGGGAGGGAAACAGGTAGACCTGAGGTCCTGAATCCTGTGCCTGGCACAGACCCTGTTCGATCGGGCCTTGGACATGGTCTGTTTGGATGTTACCCACTGAACAATATCTGGATTACCGACTAGCATGTGGGGCAAGGCACAGGGACCCTTCTGGGGTGGGGGCAGCCTCCTGGCTCTTGGCACCCATTGGGCCTTGCAGGAGAAAGCCCAAAGGCAGGGCCTGAGCAGTCCATAGCATTGTGTCAGCCAAGTGTATGCAGGCAGAGGCTATCCAGAAGCCTGCCAGAGCACTGGCTGCCGGCCTGTCCGAGAGACCAGTATCGAGAGCATATGCTCACCTGAGGGGTGGGCCAGCCTGTAACCTGTGCCTGGCCCAGCAGGGCACTCAACCAGGCTTGGCAGGCCCCAGGAAAGGCTCTTTCAGCCCCACTGCCCCCACTCATTCATCCCCTCGCCAGCAGTGTCTGAGGCAGTTTCGGTGCCCAGGCTCCTGGGAAAAACAAAGACTCCATGCGGGCCGTGGTCAAGAAGCCCTCCTCAGGGAGAAGATCAAATGGTCCCCTGGCCGCGATCCAAACGCTTGGCCTTTCTCCTCAGTGCCAAATGTCAAGGTCCCGGGTGGGAATTGCACTTGGCTGCTGACGTGCCTGTTACCATCCTTTGAAAACGGTGTTCCTTTTGTGGTTCGTATGTAGACATGGGGTCAGGACAATGTGGTATCAATGATAGAGCCGCTTCAGGGACAGACAGAGCCAGGCCTGGGGGCCTGCCCTGGGCCTCCATACGGAGCTGGCAGGGAGCACACTCCTTCCCAGGCCGGCGTCTTTCTCTCTGGATGGAAGTGGGAAGACTGGATTCCTAGCTCAGGGTCCCAGAGCCCTAGGTGTGTACTTGTGGAACCGTTGGCTTAACCACCCCCAGGCTGGTGGTTCGAACCCACCGGCCACTCTCCAGAAGAGAGATGTGACCGACAGAAACCTCACGGGGCAGTTCTCCAGACTGCCAGGGTCCGGTGCGTCGTAGTCGGCCCCATGGCCATGGGGCAGGGTTGGGTAGTTGAGATTCTCTCTCCCGGTACCAGGTTCTTGAGGTCCTGGTCAACGTCAGCCTCAAATCCTCGCTGGGGGCTGTGCACCTGGGGGCCGGAGTCCCCTCCCGGGCCGCTCCTGGATCTAGAGGCTGCTCAGACTGGGTTTGGCAGGTGGCTCCTGTCCCGTTTTCCCTGGGTGCCATTTCCACAGCTTGCCTTAGAATAGTCACTTCACAACTTGGGCCAGCCCCAAGTCTCCTGGCAGCCAGGCTCGGAAAAGCAGGAGACACGTAATGACATAATTATGTGCTCAAAGGCCGAGACAATGGACTCGCCTGGCGTGGAGGCAAGCGCCCGGGCTTCGTGTGTAACGGTGACTTCAGAGACTCCAACAATGGAGGCCAGGCAGAGAAGCAGGTTATTCAGGCAAACAGCTAGCCTGCACCCGGGAGCTATTGTCACCGAGACGGCTGCCTGCCCCTCTGAGCAGGGCCACCGGCAACATCCCGCCTCCAGCGCCTAGGTCTCGATGTCACGTGATTAATTCCAATATGAAAGCCGCCCAGGGCCCCTCTGATGGCTTTCCCTCATTGGGGGTGCTGGTGAGGGGCGTCCAAAGACTGCCTCCCTGGACTGGGAGAACCTGCATCATGGGGAGAGCACAGGCAGGGCTTTTAATGGATCCGAGAGACCCCTAACCCCTGCCCCTAGCCCCTGCCCCTGCCTCAAACACCTTGGACGGCAGGTAGCCTTGTCTTTGAAGTCTGCCTAGAATGCCTTTGGCTCCAAGCAGGGCCCTGCAGCAGAGAACAGCCAGGTGCCCTCCAGCCCCAGTCATTTCTGAGGTGGGGGCCCAGCAATGTGCCCAGCCCGGTCCTGCCCGATGGCCTTCTCTGTCCAGTCTGGAGGCTGCTGTCAAGTAGCTCTGACTGCTAGAGAAGCTGCTTTGGGCACCAGCTCAGCCTCCTCCCAGTGTGACCCTTTCCGTCTCCAGGGGGTGCGCCACATGCCTGCCACCCGGGGGCCTTCTGTGCGGTGCCCCGAGAGCCAGGGACTTGGGCTTTCCGCACTAGCTCCCCATTGGGCAGATGAAGAAGCAGAGGCCCACCTATACCCCGTGCCCCCCAGCACTGGGCCTGGGACCCAGCTCTAAACCGCTGCGCAAACAGAGCTCACTTGCCCCCTTTGGAATTTATGGCCCTCTTGTGCAGAGTCCAGGTGGCGTGGGGGTGACGACTCCCCCCCGCCCCCGAGTGCTGCACAGAAACCCATAGGGGTCAAGATCCTGTCTCCTGTCGGTTGCCTGTGCGTGAATCGGCCTGGATTCCATGACACAGGAGTTTTGTGTCTGGGGAGTGGAATTCTCTCCACACCGCGTGAGTGAGAGAGAGAGAGAGAGAGAGAGAGAGGTGTGCTCCTCTGCCATTGGCCCCCACCTCCAGTGGAGCAGGCTCATGTAGCACTTCCCTAGGCCCTCGCTAGCCCCCTCTACCTGCTGGCTCTCCATCCCCTGGGGGGTGACTTTGACCGGAGGGCTTCCCATAAAGATTCAACGACAGTGGCATCGCCAAACTCCATCCTCCACGTGGATCTCCTCGAATGGTGTCGGCTCTGGGTCTGGGTTCTTCTTCTTTCTGTGTGGCATGTGGATGCCCAGCCATCCCCACAGCACCTACCCGGAGGCTCCCTGGGCTCCATCGCTTGCCTTTGCCAAAGACCAGGCCCCGTGCCGGCTAGGACACGCCCATCTTTTGCCGCTGCTCCCTCTGTGGGGCTAGGAAGAGAGGTGCTGAGGAAGGAGGGGCTCCCCCCCCCACCACCACCCCGCCCTTGCTTCCCTCTGCTGCCTTGCTTGCCCCTGCACATAGCCCCAGGTGTGGCCTATCCGACCCCTCCCGTCAGGAGTCCCTACCTGCAACTGACACACTGGGATGGCATGGGGACTCCTCACAGGCAGGGTCTCCTAGGGACAAGGGCCTGTGGCGGGGTGGCGTTAACATTCCAGAGTTCCAAGCAGCGTCATGAAGCCCCATCTTCCCACCCCCCACTCGGCCTGGCTTCACCAGTGGCGTGGAAGACCCAGCAGCTAGCAGAGGGGACACTGCACCCAATCAGTGCTGTTGTGTCTTCTGGCCAAGCCGCCATAAAATGAGAGACCAAGAATGACAGAGACGGGCCCTTTGAACTTGGACTCCTCTCTGAACTGCCGGCCAGCCTCTCCCGTGAGACTGCAGGGCTCCGCTGCCCGGGCAGCCCCCAGCCCTCCTCGGACCCCCAGAAGCCCACACACTCCTCACCTGCAAACAGCAACATTTTGGTAGCATAGGTCAGGGGACTGGACGCTGCACACCCCAGGACCGGGGCCAGCCACAGTGTCCCCCCCCCCACCCCGTGCTGAGAGGTCAGTGAACACATAAACTATGTGGGAGCCCCCGCGCCCTCTTCCTCTGTTTATGCAGCACTTAAAGAGCGCAGGGTCCGCTCTGTCTGGCATGAAAGCCCTGGAGCTTTTTGAAGTTTCCCCTGGAGTTAATACAATTAGTATGCCCTTGTTGCGAGAGCCTGACTGGGAAAGGCTGGGGCCTCCACTGTCTTTGTGGCATTCGGCTTTTTCAAGTTAATATTTTATAACCAAGAGGAAGGGGGTGGGAGGAGATGCAGTGAAAAGTCTCTGAGAGGCCTTTGCTCTGGGGGGTGGGGTTGGGGAGGGGGCAGGATGGCTTGCCCGGGGCCTTGCCAGGGTGGAGATGACTCTTGTGAGGCCCTGGCTCCCCCCGAAAGCAGGGTGAGCGTAGTGTGCTTCCACCAGCCTTCAGGGCTGGGGTGTTTTCCTCCAGCAGAACGTTGTCCAGAGGGAGGCCCAGGGCTGGGCAAGGGGGCCCTCTTGCTGGACACCCCCACTGACATGCCCCCTGGAGGGGTTTTGTTCTTCCCCCAGGCTGCCACAGCCCCCCTGTTTGCCTTCCTTTTGCCTGGAGTATGGCCTCGTCATGAGCTGCACCCCCTGTTCTGGATCTGGAAGGGCCCAGGCACATCACGTAAACCTCCATGAGGCTGTGCCCACAAAACTCAAGGGCAGTAGGGAGCACAGCCCACCCACCACCAGCAGCATGGCCTCCAGAAACCTGCGTGCGCCCGCCTCTCTGGGCTGGGAAGACGCAGCAGGAGAGAGGCCGCTGTCCGCCCTCACAAGCTTCTCTTCCAGTCGGAAAGAGTAAACAAGTCACCAGACACACGCACAGCATGACACCCGTGAGCAGGCTCGGCTGTGGACAGACAGCACTGGGTCAGGGGCTGGGGCCAGGGGCCATGCGCCCCAGTGCAGGCTGGAGAGGCAGTGGGCCACCAGAGACATTTCCCCTGGAGGTGGCCAAGCCCTGCTGGGCACCGAGAGCTGGACCGTGGCACCAGGGCAGAGCACCCATGCCTGAGGTAGCCAGGGTGGTGGGAGAAGGTTCCGGGTGCCCTCCCTCAGGCCCTGGCTGGAACTCAGCAGGCAGCAAAGAGGAATCATCATGTTCACTTGGTGACACACCTGCCTATGTCACTTTCATCTGTCTGTCTGTCTGTTTAGGTTGGGTTCATTTGCTGTGCTTGCAGAGGTTAGTGCATGAGAACCGACCTTTGTCAGATCCAGGCCGTGCCGCCATGTTGGACTCAGTCAGATGTGTCTCAAGGGTCCAGTGGAGACCCGGCCACTCGCCTGACCCCGCAGTGTTCAGAGGCCTCC
>PVJH01021398.1:0-38705 GCA_004026705.1 Nesogale talazaci | reverse complement strand
TTTTTTTTTTGTCCCACACGGTTTCACAGTCATTTCAGAACCTCAAATAGAACCTCTAAACAGCCTGACCTGATGGCATGAACTCCAAATGCACTGCCCCTCTCACATCAAAACCAACAAATGAGCATTGTCTTGATTTTTGGTTTCACTTGGTCTAACCCAGTTACTCTGTGTGTTCCAGGGTAGAACTATACTCTATTGAGTTTTCAATGGAAGGGGCTCTGGTGGTGCAATGGGTTAAGCAACCTGAAGGCTGGCAGTGCAAATCAAACAGCCACTCTATAGGAGAAAGGGGAAGCTGTCTGCGCTGGTAGACACGCACACAGTCTCAGAAACCTCAGAGAACAGTTCTACTCCATAGGGCCACTGTGCGTTGAAGTCCAATCACCATGGATTTCAGTTGGTGAGTGACCTTTTAAAAGAAACTTGCAAATCTTTCATTTAGGACCTGTGCTAGTTACATAATCTGGTGTTGATTTGGGATTTGAGAGGACTTAGAGTGAAGGGGTAGAGGTTAGTCTGTCAACTGGGTCATAGCTAATGAGGCCTCTCCAGAGAATTCTGGGAACTGCTTTTTTTCCTCATTGGAGGTGGGAGACACTGTGTCTCTCTGCTCATTCCTTTGTAGATTCTCTACTGACATGACTCTCTCACTCCCTGAGAGACACTCTACTGACAAAACATATGGCACTAGCCTGATAGACCTCGTGCCCTGAGAACTGGAGGAGCCACACAGAGACCCCTGCCAGCGCTGTGATGCTTTTATCACCACTGAATCCACAAAACTTTGCACCTACTGGCCTGTGATCTTCCTGTATTTGGTATCTTTTGTGTGTTTTTTGTAAATTTGAAGAGGAGTTTATAGCTTGGTATCAGACATAGGCTAATATAGGACATGGACTAATACAGTTCTTTATGTACTTGATCTGGACTGGGCTGGGATGTTTTCTCAATCTTCAACTGCTCTTGTATATAAGCCTCTTTTTTGTACACATATGAGTGTCTATGGATTTGTTTCTTTAGTCTCCCTGGAATAGCAAAGTACCAGAGTGCTTTTACCGCTGGGTACATCAAGGGACTCCTCTGCCCATCTTCTCCCCATCTTCACTCTTTCAGCTCATTGCCTCAATTTATCTTCTCTTTTTAACCTCTGTCACTCCATTTTCTTCACATCCCTCAAGACTCTTTCAACCCACGTGTTTTACCAGACCACGATTTATTCCCTACTATGTTCTTCTGCTGAAATACATTTCTTTTCTTGAAATACATTACTCTAAAGTCATGCTATCCAATAAAAATAAAATTTAAACCATGGGTGGAAATGTGAATGTTCCAGAAACAGGTAAACATTTTTTATGTTTTTTCAAGTCAAAGTAATATAATTTCTATGTATAATTTCAATTTTAGAAGTTTTTGAGATATGTTCTTAAAATGTTAAGAATATCATTTGTATTTCATATGTATAACATAACTCATTTCAACTAGGCACATTTGAAGTGCTCATTGTAGTTCCAAAAAACCCAATGAACTGCCATTAAGTTGATTCCAATTCATAGTGACTTTATGACAGGGTACAACTGTCCCTGTGGGTTTCTGAGATTGTAACACTTTATGGAAGTAGAAGGTTCCATATTTTTCTTGGAGTAGCTGGTGTTTTCAAACTGCTAACCTTGAATTTAGTGGCCCAACTCATAACTGAATACACCATTAGGGTTCCTTACTTGGTGTAGTTAGTGATGACTACACTGGGCAGTGTTGGTTAAGAAAGGAGCCCTAGTTGTGCCTACAGAAAGGCAGGCAGTTTGAATCCACCAGATGTTCTGTGGGAGAAAGATATGTCAGTCTACTTCCAAAAGATCAGTCTGGAAAATTCTATGGGACGATTCTAGCCTGTCTTATCATGTCATATGAGTTGAAATCAACTCAATGGCAAAAAGTTATAGATTTAAAGTCTATATGATACATGTTCTAGCTTCTAAATCTGTCTTTTCTTGTTTCAGAGCTTTTGTCTAAACCACATTGCAAAGGACTACTTGAGATTAAAAGTTTCACATTATATACTTTTTCTTTATCTACACTTTGTTTCTGAGTGAGAGGTAAGCTTTCAGTAAATGTCTATTGATAGGTGGATTATATTACTTTTATCTGTGTCCTCTTAATTACTTTTACTACAATGTCAGAGTGTTTGAAATTTCTTCCTTTCCTCCATACTTATCTTATGATTCAATTACCACATTACCTCTGTTCTGTTAGATCTGGACCTTTGGGGTATGTTGGATGGGATTATAAGAGATTACATTGCATTATATGCAGCTGCATTGCACTAGAGAGCAGCATTTTCACAGAATACTCATCAGCTCGACAACTCCGGCAAAATAGGATTTATAGAGGAAATCAATGGCATGATTACCCCCTTTCTTTTTTTTTCCATTTTCCTAAGAAAGTGTAGGTCAAAGACCCAAAAGAATCTGATGGTGGATGGAGGGAGGGTGCAGTGGAGAGAGGAAGGCAGCTGTGGGGATCTGCAGATTGTCTCCTATCTGGAGGGCAGACATAGGGAGGAGTGGGCAGGGGGAGATGTTGGGCAGTGTAAGATATGACAAAACAATAATGATTGCAGAGTAATGAGGACTGGGGGGAGGGGGAAAAGGTTGGAGGGGAAAGGAAGGGGGACCCATATCAAGGGCCCAAGTGGAGGGGCAGATGTTGGGAGAATGTTGAGGAGGACAGGCAAGTGGGGGTGCTTGGCACAGTGTATGTAACTATGTATTGAACTAAGTATGATGGAAAGCGATGTATGAGTGCCCAATAAAATGATAAATTAAAAACAACAACAACAACAACAACAACAGTAACAACAACAACAAAAAGAAGCAATCCAATATGATGATATAATGACGAAGACACAGTTGCATCAGCTGAAACTAGATCTCTGGGATTGTAGTATCTTGTAAAATTATAGTGAGAGAAGGTTGTCAGGAAGGGAATGAAGGCACCAGAAAGTGAGGATCTGGGATAAAAGTTAAAATGGGAATGGTACCAGACTGTTGGGATGCTGCAATGAGGGAAAGCAGCAGGGAAATGTAGACCACATCTATTTTCACAGTTTTGTGAACATACTATGTTCTCTTTATACCCCTTTAGCAACTTATATTGGAGCAAAGGACTCAAAACAGAATGCAGGTATTGCCATTCTAGAACTGATTGTAAACGATAAGTCGAAGTCCAGACTCTTTCTCCTCATAAAAATATTGAATGTCAGTATTAAAGTTATAAGCATTAACTCCATACAGTCTGTGGTGGTTATGTGCTTATGTTAATTTCATGATTGAGATGTGGGGGTGGAGTCTAGCCTGTTAATCTGGAGATAGCCATTGAGTAGCCAATGAGGCCTCCATGTGGACATGGCTTTCTCCCGAGACTTCTGGAAAATCTTGTGATATTTCCCTCATGGAGATGAGAAGCTATCTCCCCAGTTGTTGAGAGGATAAATTATGGAGAAGACAAGATGGCAGCGTCCAAGGAGATGAAAGAGCTGCAGGAGAAGCCACACGGACTTACCCTGATGGAACCAGACCTCTGAAGCTGAAGAGCCTACGTGGAGATCCCTGTGAGTGCTGAGTTACTTCTACCACCACTGGATACTGTTGATGGACCCTGAGCCCTGGAAGCGAGGAGCCCTGGGGAGACCCATACTGGCGCTGGGACTCTGTACCCACTGGCCTGTGACTTTGTGAGTTGAAAGGAGATTTGTAGATTGATATTGGGCAGATGGGCTAATATCAGACTTATGACTTTAAACTGGACTGGGCTGGGATGCTTTCTCAATGTCCCATTCCTCTTGTATATAAACTTTTTCCTTATATCCATATGCATGTCTATCAATTTGTTTCTCTAGTCTACCTGGACAAACACACAGTCTAAACTTTTGAACATATTACAGTCTTTATTATGAGTTTGTCAATTGATTTATGATCATTTATTTAATAGTAAAATCTTGTGTTAGTCCAGGTAGACTAGAGAAACAAATTCATAGACACTGATATGTGTATAAGCATGATAGTGGGACAAGAGGAAAGAACTAGGCGGCAAAGGGCATTTATAGAGATATAAATAAAGGCATGTACATATATAAACTATATATATGATGGGGAATAGATCTATGTTCATATATTTATTTAGTATTACAGTAGCAGATGCATGTTGGGCCTCTACTCAAATATTCTCTCAATGCAAGAACACGTTGTTCTATGAAACTGCCATTTCATGATGCTCACCTTCCTGACATAAACATTGAAGACAAAGTGGTTGCATAAGTCACTGTAGTGAAGAAAGCTGATAGTGCCCAGCTATCAAAAGATATAAAATCTGGGGTCTTAAAGGCTTGAAAGTAAACAAATGGCCATATAGACGAGAAGCAACAAAACCCACATGGAAGAAGCACATCAGTTTATGTGATCATGAGGTATCGATGAAATCAGGTATCAGACATCAAAGAACAAAAAAACATATCATTGTGAATGAGGGTGTGTGCAGAGTAGAGACCTTATGTAGGCAACTAGACACCCCATTATAGAAGGGTGTGGGGAGGAGACGATCCAGTCAGGGTGCAGTATAGCAATGATGAAACACACAACATTCCTCTAGTTCTTTGATGCTTCCTTCCCCCTACTATCATGATCCCAATTCTACCTTACAAATCTGACTAGACTAGATCATGTACACTGGTACAGATGGCAACTGGAAACACAAATAAACCCCTCAGGACCAATAATGAGAATAGTGATACCAGGAGGAGAAGGGGAAGGTGGGGGAGAAAGGGGGAAACATATTATAAGAATCTACATATAACCTCCTCCCTGGGGGACAGACAACAGAAAAGTAAGTGAAGGGATACATCAAACAGTGTAAGACATGACAAATAATAATAATTTACAAACTACCAAAGGTTCAGGAGGTGGGGGGAGAAGGGGGTGGTAGGGGAAAATGAGGAGCTGATAACAAGGGCTCAAGTATAAAGAAAATGTTTTGAGAATGATGATGGAAACAAATGTACAAATATGCTTGACACCATGGATGGATATACAGATTGTGATAAGAGTTGTTGTATAAGCCCCCAATAAAATGATTTTTTAAAAAAGAATTAGCTTTCTTATGTATTTTAGATTGATAAACTTCAGAGGAAAAAAAAGAAGAAAGAGAAAAGAAAAAGCATTATATACAAGAGCAATTGAATATCAAGAAAACATCCAATCCCACTCCAGATCAAGTCCATAAGTCTGATAGCCCATATGTCTGATAAAAATCTATAAATACCAGGTGGAGCCCTGGTGTCTATGTGGTTGAGTGCGGGACTGCAGCCCATGGGGTTGGCAGTTCAAATCCAGTGGTGGCTCTCAGGAGCAGCACTGGGTAGCGCCCATGACCACCCGAGGCAGTGATGCCCCCCCCCAAAAAAAAATCTATAAATACCTCTTCAGACTCATGCAACACATGCAATGACACCAAATGCAGGAAGACCACAGGCCAGTGGAAAGTCTTGTGGATTCAGTGGCAGTGAAAGCCCTCAGCGCTGGCAGGGGTCCCCACATAGCTCCTTCATCTCCTAGGCTCTAACGTAGTTCCATGTGTCTTGTGCACAGGAATATTTTACAAGGAGTGTGACCCACTTTCTGCGAGCTGTTTATCTCTTTAGTGCCTCGAAATAAGGTCATCATGCTGTGACCTGATTGGCAGACTAAACATCCCTTCACATTTAAGTCTCAAATTGACAACAGATTATATAACTACCACAGATCTTGTTTCTGCTTCTTATTGATAATACTAATCTTTTTTGTTTGTTTTTGTTTTGTTTTTCTGGGCATCACTGCCCTCTGGTGGGGGTGGGAGGCCCAGCTTTGCTCCTGGAGAGCTGCTGCTGGATTTGAACCGCCAAGCCAGTGGGCTACAGTCCCGCACTCAACCACTATGCCACTTGGGCTCAGCCCCGATATTACTAATCTTAATTCACTGTTCATCCTTCCCACCCCCACCCCCTATCTTCACCATCTCTACTACTAGTACCCATATGACAGCAAACTTTGCTTCTGAGAAGAATTTCCAAACTTGGGTTAATTTTACACTAAATTGTACATTTCAAACTTTTTTTGTGCTTTCAGAACTTTGATAGTAGGTTCTTAGTATTACAGACAATTCAATGGAAACAAAGGTACCCATAAGAACCACATTGCTTCAAAAGATAGGCTGGAGAATTTGCTGTCATTCAAATGTGAAAATTCTACATAGACTTCTGGTAATATATATATATATATATATTTTTTCTTGTTCTAATTTCTCTATATTCTGTGCACTACCCAGACAATTTGCCATTCCTGACAACATGGCTGATCATGTGCATGCTGACATCTGAGGGGCCCAGGGAGTCCCTTTGTCCCATCACACACCACTTGCTAGCTGATTCCTGGTATTACAAAGCAAAGGCATCTCTCCTTCTGCTTACATATTTTATCAATGCAAATGCCCAAAGGTGGAAGGATTTTGATTCTTAGTAATTTATGCTTGAGGTGGGACCAGTTCTTGATCAATTTTTTCCCTATGTTAGTTTTAGTTTTTACTTTACTTATTGAGATGAAGTTTGGAGTCTCTTAAAGTTAATAATAATAAAAAAGAAGAAGCTTGGTGGTTTGCTTATCTTTGGTTTTATAATTTAATTTTTCTAGTTATTAATTTCTAGTGCTCTTAAAATGCATCAATTCACAATGCACATTTTGCCTTAGATAGTTTAAAAAGCATTGATTAACATAAAGTAGGCAAGCGGTGCCCCTGCCCCACTTGGAGAGTAGATTTGGATAGGGTACAGGATGAAGGAACCACAATGTCTTGGCCACCAGAGGAAATACAAGAAAGTGACTGATTGTTTCTTTTTATTAATTAAAATTTTTTTTAAAATTTTTGTTTCTTTCTATTTTTTTGATTGTTTCAACAGCAACAAAAAATCACTAGACTCAATATTTTGTCAAAGGCTAATCCCTCCGCCTATTGACAAATCAACCATATTGCAGGGCTTACTTGTCATCTATGATCAAGGGATTCTCTTTAATGGTGAAAGAAATAGAGTTTGGATTTATTCTTCTCTTAGTAAAGCTTAGGAAAAAGATGGGGAACTGTACTCCTTTAAGGAGTACAATGGAGACTCACAGGGGCAGTTCTACCTTGTCCTATAGCTTTATTGTGAGTAGGTATCGATTCAATGACAGTAAATTTTTGTGGCTTGGGTGAAGTTTTAAAGAGTTCTGGTTCATCAGTTCAAAACCACCAATGACTCCATGGAAGAAAGATGAGGCTGTCTGCTCCTGTAAAGATTTACAGTATCAAAATGCTATGTAAGGTCACCGTGGGTGGGGTTCCTTGTTTTTGTTTGATAAAGTTCAGTGACTCATGCATTAATTTGTGAAGTTCTTTAAAAAATAGACTCCTGGAATGCATCAGAAAGCCTACTGGATCAAAAGGGTCTGTGGGCGACTTTTAAAACAGGACCTTCAAAAGCATTAGGATGATTTTTATACCTGGACTGGGTGGGCTGAACTTTGGTCATCTATTCAAATGAGGTAAAGTAGAATGAGCAACAATTGGAATATAAAAATATAATCAACTAAATATGCATACATAAGGCTTTCTACTCCTAAAAAGTTATAATTTTTGAGTCCATAGGGGTAGTTCCACCCTGTCCTTTAGAGACACTTTAGTTTTTGGTTCATACTATTTTACATGGTAAGTACAAAAAAGTTGCAGTAGTTAGGTTAATTAGTCCTAGATGTTATAACAAATAACACTTAAATTTCAATAGTTCAATAGAACAGGAGGTTATTTCTTGCTTACATAGAGTGCAATCGGTGTTCTTTGAACTTTATATACCTGACTGTGCTTGCCATGTGGCTTCTAGATTTCCCATAAAGGGAAAGGAAGAGGAGATTATGCTGGGGATTTTTAAAAAATAGCTGCAGAAGTAGTATTACTTCTGCTCACCTATCTTTCTAGAACTATCCATAGTACCTCAATTAGAGAAAGGAGATTGAGAACTTTCTGAGTCCCCAGGAAGGAAAGAGAATAGCTTTGTGAATTATAGTGTATCTCTGCCACAGAAATGCATGCCAGAAAACAAACAAAAAATGAATCTACTGCCATTTGGTTGGTTGGTACTCAGAGTGATTCTCTTGACTCAGTCTGTTTAGAGATTTCATTTTTCCTAGGAAGTGGAATGTAAGGTCATTCCCCTTTTAAGCAAATACGAACTTAATCCAGTAAATTCTTTGGGAAAAAAAAACACTGAGAAAATTGTGTTTCCCTAATTTTCCATTCCATAGAGTATTGGTAATAGAGATCTCTTGGCTGTGTGTTATGAAGTATATCATTGACACCTTCAAGAATAAGAATAAAGACTTAGCAATCTATTTCCTAACAACCAGCCAATAAAACTTCCCATAGGTCATGTCTTAGGCCTGGCTGACTAGAGAAACAAATCCTGTGACACTTATATATGTGTAACATAAAGCTTTCTATCAAGAAGTAATTATATATCGAGAAAACATCCCAGCTCCGTCCCACTCAAGTCCATCATTCTGATACTAGGCCATAAGGCCCTCTTCAGACTCATGCAGCCACATGTAATGGCGCAGAATGCAGGAAGATCACAGGCTGATGGGTGCAAGCTTGTGTGGATCCCACTGTGGTGGACACATCTCCAAGCCAGGGTAAGCCATCAGAAAGGTGAAGGCAGAGGCAGAGACGGGGGAGGTTCCCAGTACACTTTTATTAAAAGGCCAGGCCCACAAGGAGGCCCATCAGGCCTGATTGGCAGATTGAATACCCCCCCCCCCACACTTTTATATATCTTCAAGTTAACATAAAATGATGCAACTACCACAGATCCTAAGGGTTCAGTCCTGCTGTGCTTGGCATCACCGTAGTTGGCAGCTAACAAGAACAATTTTCAAGACTAGGTACATATTGGCAAATATCTATAGGTCTACAAATACTACATTTGTCTGTCTGCATTCCAGGTGTCTTGAGTTAAAATTCTGTTTCTGTGAGTCTACTTTATACTGTCTTTGATGGAGAACAATTCTTTAGTATACAAAACTCTAAGCAGTGTTGTTAAGTAAATCAGGGAATCTAACTCTTTCAAAATCTGACAGTACCATAAAAAAATAAATCCTAGGACTGAATTGATGGATTTTGAAGTACCTTTGGGAGATGAGTCATCCACCCTTGAAACATTAAACTTATAAGACTATATGTAACTGAGTGCTAATATAAAAACAAACAACCCCCCCCCGCCCCCCCCCCCCGGAGTAATTGTTATTCCAAGTGTTTGGAATCCTGAGATAGCCGCAAATACAGAGGTCTGCCTGACTTGAAGAATCTCTGCATGTTTAATTGACTTCATGGTAACTGATAACACTGTGCTACTAACTGAAAGGCTGGTGGTTCAAATCTACTGCCTGGCAAGAGGGAAGAAAGGTCGGGTGATCTGCATTTATGAAGATCACAGTCAAGAGTACTTATGGAACCTTCGACTCTGTAATACATGGGGTGGTTGTAAGTCACAATTGACTTGATAGCAACGTTTTTTTTTTTTTCTTTTTGGGTGCTACTGTAACATCTTACTAGGCTGTCAGCTTGAGCAGAAGGAATTGATGCCGTTTTTTTCCCAGGTGATGTCCTATGTTCTCTTCCCAAATTTCCTTAAGATCTGATCTCTTTCCATTACCATCCAATTCAATTTCCTATAATAAAGTCTCCAAGGAAGTTTGAAGGCGGGCAGGGGTCCCGGTCTCTATGCTACACTAAATAATATGCAACATTGGTGACATATCATTAGATTTTACAAGTGCCCCTAATTTAAGGCTAATATTGAACAGAGAGGGTCCCTAGAATGAGAAAAGCAGTATAACACAGTGCCCATACATTTGGCATGCATATTAGACCTCTATAAATGATCTGTAATATAAATTTTCCTTGGAATTATGTATTCTTAGTTCTCACTAACACTCCCTAGTTTATCTTCTTAATCATCTTTGTTTTTATTTACCCTTGAATCAAAAACCAGAGCCCTTGCTTCTTCCTGCAGAAGTGCACTGGTCTGGGCCCGTTTGCTTCAAGCTGTTAAGAAGTCCAGTAGGGTATTGCCTCCCAAGGCTGTCATCTCTTTCTCTAATTTTGACTGCTAAGTGACTGAGATGGAGCCAATTAATATGGCCCTTCTAGCTATAATCCCGTCAGCTATGTGTTATGCATTCTAGCCTCTATGCCTGAGGCTATAATCTCATTTTGAAGGGAGTTCTCTGCGGTGCTAATGGACAAGACAAAATGGGGTACTTTCTGACTCTTCACTCTGCTTGTAGTTGGGGGTCCCTAGAGACCCTATGAATCATGGACGTAAACCCTGCCCAATTCTTCCCCATCCTCACAATTGTTCCTATACTTGAGCCCATTACTGTATCCACTGTGTTGGTCTATCTTGTTGAGGGCTGAGGGAGGTAGGGTTCCCTAGAGAAACAAAACCAGAACACTTATGATTCCATATAAGGATATCTTTATATAAAGAGAAGGAATACAACAACTAATTAGTCCACACAGCAGTACAGAGGGCTCAGTTCAACTCACTTTGGAGGAGGAATTAATATACTGAAGGTCCTTCAACTCATGCCAACTGCTGGTCAAGGTCTCAGGCAAGATGAGCAGAGTTGTCCCCAGGCAGCAGACACGGCCAGGGGGGTGGGCAAACACAGGAAGATGAAGGAGACGTGGCACAGGGCCAGCAGCTTGGGAGCATAGCGAAGCAGGTGCCAGTGAAGCCTCAAGGTCTAGCAATGCATGGCAAGTTGGCGCAATACACAGTTTGGCTAGGCCCACGGTATAAGGCAGGACATGGTTGAGTCAAAGGACGAGCTCAGGAAGTAGTGTGATGGTCTGATCACCAGGGAGAAAGAGAGAGAGAGAAGCTGGCCCCAGAAAGTCATTTGTATCAGTCACCCTCCAATCAAGCTGTGACCTGACTGAGCGATGTTGGTACAGAAAAACCTCACTCTTACAAGAGCCTTCCTCTTTTTTGGCTATTGGTTGAGGAGAGGTGTTGTTCACTAATGACAGCAACCTTACAGTTACTGATTCTGACTTTCCTAAATGACCTCCACAGTGAATTTTGTCTGTGAGTGCTGTATGGCCAAAGCTATGAATTATTGAACCCAGCATATATGCAGAGTGAGAGTGTAGTGGGACAAACAGTTGATGCCAGAATAGGTACACCAGAATAGGAATAGAGGGTGAAGCCAAATCTGACCTCTGCTCATGGCAATGGGGAAGCCAGAGGAGGTCAGATATGCCCCCTTATTCCATTTTTTTTAAAGTGACATATCTAAATTTTTTGAAAAAAAAATTCAAGGCACCTGAGTGTTTTAATACCCTCTTTCATTAAACTTCTTTTGGTAATTCTCTTACTCAATGCCAGTAGATCTTCATCCTTCAATGGCAGTTCTAGAAAATGCTGAACTTTCTTCATCAAGTAGTCAAGATTGACTACTGAATGTGTGAGGATACTTGAATGCATGAGGATAGTCTCCTTCTCTCTCTCTTTTAAAGTCTTTATACTTTATTAATTATCTGGTGAAACTCCACAGAACCAGTTCAGATCAAGTCACTGTAGAATCTTCATTCTTTCTCTTTGCCGGCACCCACATTGGCCTTGGCAGTCCCCTGACTTTCTTCATTCTGTTCTTGCGTTCCTTGTGTTGTTTTCTTGAGATCTTTTTCTTCTCATACAGGCCATGTCTCACAAGTCTGTGTTTAGGTTCATTTTTCCTTGCATAATCCAAAGAATCGTAAATCATGCCGAAGTCAGTAGTCTTGCCACCACCAAAATGAGTCCTACACCCAAATACAAAAATGACATCTGGTGTGGTCTTGTACGTTTTGGCTAGTTTTTCACGAATTTCTGTCTTAGGCACTGTTGCTTTCCCAAGGTGAAGGACATCGATGACCATTTGTTTTCGCTGAAGGAGTTGGTTGATCATGAACTTCCTGGTCCGGATGGTTACTGTGTCATTCATGATGGCAGTCAAGCAGTCAGACACACACACACACACACACACACACTCACACACACAAAGCTGTCGTCCTCTCTTGTCTGTCAATTTGTCATACTGTGTTGGCATGTGTGTGTGATGTGATAATGGAAGCTATGTTACTGGTATTTCAAATGCCAGCAGGACCACCCTACATGGAAAGGTTTTAGGGGAGCTTCCAGACTAAGAGCAGACAGTGAAGGAGGACTCAGTTCCCCACTTTGGAGGAAGAAGCCACCGAAAACCGGATGCAGAGCATCAAAGCATTTTCAAATACAGAAAGCCTAAACAAAGGAAACAGGACATTGTCAGAGGGACTGTCGGCAGATTGATCCTTCAGGGGACTCAAATTGTGTCTGAAGAATTGATTTCATGGCAAAGAGTTGATGATGAGTAAAGACTGTGGGCATAGAGTGTCTGAAATCTTCATTTGTTGACGAGACACAATTCAAGATAAAGAGAAACAGTTGCAAAAATCTTCTAATGAGTGAACTTGGAATGTGAAAAATATGAATTTAGGAAAATTGGAAGTGGTTAAAAAATGAAACAGAATGCATGAAGATCAAGATCCCAGTGAACTGAAATGGACTGATGTGGGTCATTTTGAATCAGAGAATCATATTATTTTCTATGTCAGGAATTACACAATCAAGAGGAATGGTGTACTGTTCATTGTCAGAAAAGATCTTACTAAATCCACCAAGAAGTAGCATGCTACCTGTGATGGGGTTATAGCTATCTACTTTCAAGGAAATTTGGTCAATACAACCATGATTCAACTTTATGCACCAACCCCAAAAGCTAGTGTTGAAGAAATTGAAGAATGATACCAAAGATTTCAGTTGGAAATTGATCAAACATGTAATCAAGATGCTTTGACAGTTACTAGTGATTGGAATGCAAAAGTTGGAACCAAAGAGGAAGGTATAGTAGTTGGAAAATATGGACTTGGTGAGAGAAATGATGTTGGAGATTGTATGATAAAAATTTGCAAAAATAATGACTCATTCATAGCAAATATATTTTTTCTTTTTCTGAAAATACCTTTTTTTCACAACACAAAAGGCAACTATACACATGGACATCCCTGGATGGAATATACAGGAATCAAAATAACTACATTAGTGAGAAATCATGATGGAGAAGCTCAATATCAGCACCTAAAACCAGGCAGTGGCTGACTGTGGAACAGACCATCAATTTCTCATATATAAGTTCAGGATAAAGAGAAAGAAAATTGAAACCAAACCATAAGAGCCAAAATATGACTTTGAGTCTTTTATACATTGAGAACACTCAAGAACAGATTTGACACATTGAACTCTAGTGACAGAGACCTGAGGACCTGTGGGAGGACAGCAAGACCATTATTCATGAAAAAATCAGCAGGTCATTAAAAAGACGGGAGAGAAAAGATCAAAGTGGTGAAACTTGCCCTTGATTACAGAGCAGCTAAAGCAAATGGAAGAGAGGATAAAGTCAAGGAGCTAAGTAGAAAATTTCAAAAGGCAGCTCTCAGAGACAAAGCCAAATATTACAACACAATGTGAAAGGACTTAGAATTAGAAAGTTGGGGCTGAGTCCCAGTGGCATAGTGGTTGAGTGCGGGACTGTGGCCCACTGACTTGGCAGTTCAAGTCCAGCAGCAGCTCTTCAGGAGCAAGGCTAGGCCTCCCACTCTCACCAGAGGGCAGTGATGCAAAAAAAAAAATAGATTTAGAAAGTCAAAAGGTTAAAAAAGTTGCTCTGCATATCTGAAACGGAAAGAACTCAAGAAAAAATTCAAACCTCGAATTGCAAGTTTGAACGATTCTATAGGCAAAATATTGAAGGCTACAGGAAGCATCAATAGATGATAGAAAAGATACAGTCACTGTACCAGAAGAACTAGTCAACAGTTCATCATTTTAGAAGATAGGACATGAGCAAAAACCAATCATGATGAACGATTTCCCAAATCCTCACGATTGGACCAATAAGTAGCATCCTGATAAATGGAGAAAAGATTGAAATTGTCAGGGTTAGTCTGGGTACATTAGAGAAACAAATCCACAGAACTCCATCTATCTATCTTATCTATCTATCATATCTATCTTATCTATCTATCTATCATCTATCTATCTATCTATCTATCTATCTATCTATCTATCTATCTACCTATCTAACATCTATCATCTATGAGAGTTTTATATAAAGGGGAAGTGCACATCAAGAAAACCTTTCAACCCAGTGCTGCCCAAGCCCACAAGTCCAACATTAGCCCATATATCTGACACCAATACACAAAGTCCTCCTCCATCTCACAAGACACACACAATGATGCTGACTGCAGAAGGAAAGCTGAATAAGTGAACATGTAAGCATCTCAGCACTGGCAGGGGTCTTCACAAGGCTACCCTAGCACCCAGGACTACGTCAGGGTAGGTCCATGTGGCTTCTCCTCAGGGATGTCTTGCAGGAACAGAGCCTTGGCAGCTGAAGCAGGGAACTGGCTAAGGCAGCTGCACCCTGGTCCTACCATCAGAAAGCAAGAGACCCGAGGGACCATTTATTGCTCCAATTAACCACAATTAATTGTGCCAGGTTGGCACAATAAACATTGACTACCGCATAAGGATTTTTGTCTTACCTGGATCCACAATAAATACTCATGGAAGCAGCAGTCAAGAGACCAAAGACATATTGCCTTTGGTACATCTGCTGCACAAGTTTCTCTTCAGAGTATTATAGATCAAGGGTGTAACTTTGAGGACTAAGACATGCCTGACTGAAGCCATGGTATTCTCCATTGCATTCATATGCATGTGAAAGTTGGACATTAAATACTAAAGACCATAGAAGAATACATTTGAATTGTGGTGCTAGGGAAGAATATTGAAATTATCATGGATTACCAAAAGGACAACCCAATCTGAATTGGGAAAAGTAAGATCAGAGTACTCCTTAGAGGCAAGGATGGTAAGGCTTCATCTTACATGCTTTGGACATGTTGGCAGGAGAGACCATTCCCTAGAGAATGACATCATTTTTTGTTAAATTTATGGTGTGGCGAAAAACAGGAAGCCTCTGGACAAGATGGAATGACACAGTGGCTACAACAATGGGCTCAGGCCTATGAATAATTGTGAGATGGTGCAGGACCATACAGTGTTGTGTTGTTGTGCCTAGGGTTGCTCTGGGTAGGAGCTGACTTGATGACACCTAACAACAACATAACAACAACAACAACAACAACATCATGGTCTGATGTGACTTCAATTCCTTTTACTAAGTGTGGTAGTTAGTGCCTATAGCTGAGGGGACGAGAATACACTCTAGTCTTTAATATTGTGGTCATTTATATAAGTGGACATTGAAAACATTCAATAATTTTCGTTGGTCTCATTTCTTATGCCATTCTCTACTGACTTCTTCCCATGAACAATAACATGGGAAAGTCTATGGTGTTACCTATATTATCTCATTTTGCCTCATTGTCTGATGTATCTTACTCTTCCAGAACCACTTGTGCTCTGGGTGCTGATTCATAGATGCACTGCAATGAAGTTGTACTGAAAGCTCAGAGAAGTTAGGTTATAAACAATCACTCAGTTAAAAATGATATTCCTAAAAGTTCCTGTTGCTGCCAGATCATTTCCTCCTCCTAGCAACTGAGAGGACAAAGTCGAACTGCCTGCCTTGGGTTTCTGATGTGGTAATCTTTAAGGGAGCAGACAATCAGTTCTTTCTTTCACAGAGCATGTATTTTTACCACTGTACAACCAGACTTGCTTCTGTAAAAGCTGGGCGATGTTATAAACAGAAATAATTTCTGAATTCAAGGGTAAACACAACCATTTTATTGAGTTAAAAAGACTGGCTACTGAAAACTGTTTTCTCTTATGAGGATTATAAGTTGAGTAATTACCCTTTTGAGTAATTACTCTCTGGGCATGTGTCCTTAGGAAATAAGTCAACAGAAGAAGTTATATGTACAAAATTGTTCATTGAAATCTTATTCTAAATAGCAACAGTTTTTAAACAACCTAACATTCAATAAGAGAGGAGTGGGTTAAGTGGCTGACAATGCACTCAAAGGATAGGTTGTAATGCAAGTTTTAAAAAGAATGATAATTGAGGATTTCACAGTACCTTGAATTAAAACCTGTGCTATAACATGAGAGAAAAAATGTCAGGATGCAAAGATGTGGGTTTCCCCATCATTAAAACAGAGATTCACGGAGAAAAGAAAGAACCAAAGGAAGCAATCAGAAGACCATGAGGTAAAGCAAAGTCTGTCATTTCAGTGAAACTTGCAATATGGACAAATGAAGGCCAGAGAGGCAGGGAAAGCTATGGTGAAAGTCATTCATTCATCAGCAATAATGCATTTTGTGTTGTAGCTCTCAGGAGGAAATGGACAAGTGAGGGAATTCATTGGCATGTGTGTATACAAGGTCGTGATTTCATTGAGAGCTTTTGGTAAACTTGGGAGCATGTCAGTGGTTAACATATTCAGGTGATAGTTGAAATTCACCAGCAAGGGGTATTTTATCATATAAAAGGAATTGCCCTTTCCAGAGTGCACAAGCTGCCTGTGCAGTTTCCAAATACTTGAATTTAAACTGTTTTCAGGGCTGCTCCCTTCACTCGAATTGAGTTTTGGTTAAAACAATGTGAATATATGCCCTATAACAGCAAAGCAGAGACTAAGCACACACCAAAGGCTCATTATTTTGCCGAGTTGCAAAATATGACTTATTCAGCTCATGAGAGCATGTGTTAGGAACAAAATGAGTCACCCAAAGGAGCGAGTGATCTTGCAGGAACCGCACCTTGACTTTAGAGGCCAGTTGATGAGGCAGCGCCACACAATCAAGAGACCAAAGTGATCCTGAGAAATCATCGTCTCCGTCACTTGCTTTCATGCAGGGCATTATTTAACCCGCCCTGGACAAATGAGACCTTGGTTTTAATGACCTCTAGGAAAGCACCTCTAGCTTCATGAATATAGATTATAAATATATTGGCATATCAGCATTATTATACTTGAAAACATTGCGTGGCTGTAGGAAAACCTCAAGGGTTAAAAATACCTCTGCGAGACTTCCATCGTCTGTGTGGAGCGAAGCAAGAGAGACCTAAACCAGACATTGTTAATGCTGGTAATAAATACACACACACACACACACACTCATATTAACAACCTTGTAATCTTATCTACTCCATAATTAACTCAAGTTTCATTGTCAAATATCATAAGGCCCTTCCTCAGTCTAGCTGCAGCTCATCTCAGAAAGTCTAATGATCTCATTCATTTGTTCAGCTAATAAATATGTATTGAGAGCCTGTTAAGCCTGAAACTAGAGCAACACCCTAGTTTCTTTGCAGCTTAAAACACACACAAAAGGATTCTTCCCTCAAAAAGACTTCAGGGGTGGAGCAGAGACACAAACAGCACAAACTAAAGACATCTGTATTTGAGGCCTGGAAAGGGAAGAAGTCCTTGCATTTGAAATGCAAGGCGCTTGAACTTGGCCTATTGGTCAGGTGTGTTCCTGGTAGATTTATTCATCCTCTCTCAGTAAATTCTCATTCCAGGCTAATGTGCTAGGCACTGTATTCATAGCAGTAACAGTTTATGACAGTAACAGACCTGAAGGATGGTGAAGATAGACTTGATCCCACCCTTTTTGAAGCTTTCAGTCTGAATGGGAAATAGGTATGAAGCAAATAATCACACAGTAGAGCTGAGGAACATAGCACATGCCTGTGAAAATGTGAAGGAAAAGAACAAGATCACATGAATGAATGTGCTGTAGGGATTTATTGTAGATTGGAACATCAGGGAAGGCTTCTCGGAAGAACCGTCATTTAAGCTGAGTTGTAAAAAGAGGACTCTGCTCCTTCCTACAAATATCCTGGCACTATCACAAGGAAAGGAGAGAAAAAGAGATCAATGCCTCCCAAATGGCTCTCTGAACCTCCTTGTCACAGAGCCCTGGTGGTGTCGTGGATACACATTGGGCTGCTAACTTCAAGGTCAGCATTTCAAAACCACCAGGCAGCTCCAAAGAGAAAGTTGAGATTTTCTCCTCCCATCAAGAGTTACAGACTCAGAAACCCACAGGGGAAGTTCTACTGTGACCCAGAGGGTCGCCATGAGCTGACATCAATTAGCTGGCCGTGAGTTTGGTTTTTCTTTTCCATGGACTGAATGTCCCCTGTCACCTCCACCCACAACATATGTCAATGTGGCCAGGCCATGATTCCTAATATTGTGTGATTTTCTTCCATTTTGTGATCTGATACCCTCCACAGTGATATTTATAGGACCCCTGGTGGTATAGTGGGCTATGCATTGAGCTGCTAACCCGAGATCAGTGGTTCGAACCCACCAGCTACTCTCTACTCCTGTGAAGATTTAAAGCCTCCACTCCTAATGCCATAAGGTCATCTGGGTCAGACTTGCCTCAATGGCAGCGAGTTTGGTTTTAGTTGCTCAGATGTTTAAGAGTTTGATGCTTGTGGTTATGGTCACCTCTGGAAATGAGCTGTTTGCTAGGTTAGGGAGGGAGAATTATGTTATGATATTGAGGATTAGGCTATTTTTGTTATGTTCATGAGGCAAGAGTCGGGGTGGGATACAAACCCAAACCACTGCATTCAAGTTGATGTCATCTTATAGGGACCCTCTGTATGGTTCCTGAGACTATACATCTTTATGAAAGCAGATAACTTCATTTTCTCTCCCTCCCCCAGCAGCTGCTGCCTTCAAACCCCTGTCTTTAGTTGGGATGTGACCCTTACTCAATAGCACTAATGCTCTCCAGAAACAGAACCCCAAACCCAAACTCACAGCCTTGCAGTCCACCTTTCTCATAGCCACTTTACAGGACAGAGTTGAACAGCCCCTGGTGGTGTTCCCAGACAGTAAAATTTTCTGGCAGTGAAAGGCCTCACCTTTCTCTGTGGAGAAGCTGATGGCTTCCAACCACTGACTTTGTGGTTAGCAGCCCAACACATAACCCAGAACTACAAAAGGGAAATGCAGAGAGCATGGAGCAGAGAGAGATGGACTTCAGTCCCAAGAAAGAAGAGCCAGGAGCACAGCAAATGCTTTGAACCCAGGATTCCTGCAGTGAGAAACCCCTAGACATGGGGGAAGATGGATGCCAGAGACTTCCCCCAGAGTTAACAGAGAAAGAAAGTCTTCCAGTGTAACTGGCATCCCAAATCTGGACTTCTAGGCTTTTAAATAGTTTAGAGTAAATTTCTATATCTTGCAGCCATCACATTTGGTATTTGTTATTGCAGCATTAGGTAGTTAAGATGCCCCGTTAACATTTCTCAACTGCAGATGGAAGGATCATGGTCCAGAGAACCTGACTCATGTGTCACCGGGGCCTGGTTCTCATTTGGAGTTGTACTTGCAATCTGTTCAAGCCTCACTGCCCTAGAGGCGATGCTGACTGACCTTGACCGTCTGGGGGTTACCAAGACTGTAACTGTTTGTGGGAGTACAAAGTTCAGACTTTTCTCCATGAAGCTGCTGGTGGTTTCAAACCGTCCGCCAATGGTTCACAGCTCAGGGTGTAACCACTACACCACATGGAACTGCTTAGTTCCTCCTGGTTTTTAGCTATCAACAACCCCAAATGTGATTCTTTAAATTTAGCCTTTAGCCCCAGAGAGTTAGAACTCCAGAGGATAGAGGGCTCAAGAAATATGGACTCAAAGTTGGGATGATTTTATAAAACGTTTCAGGAATGTAGGGAATTCAGGGGGTGAGAGTGTCACCATCAAATTACCATCATATTATTCATATTACCACCAAGCAGATGCAGAATGGACTGCTTCTTTGGAAGACCAGTAAGGATGAAAGTCTTTTGTGAAATAAGTTTTAATTGGAGAACACACCTAAAGACAATCTCACACATGCTAGTTTTCTGCTGAAATTTATTATTAAGACTGTTCTACTGCAGAAAAGTTAAAAAAAAGAAAAGAAAAACCCAAATAACTCTTAAGTTCGCTTCTGTGATTACTTCACTTGGAACCATTTCTCTATTAGACCCTACCCTTTGTTTGACATTGTGGCTGATTATACAAGTGAATCTGGAAACAGTCAATAATTCTCATTGCTCTAGTATATTATGCCACCCATTATTGACTTCTTCCCATGAACAGTAAGATGGGAAAGTCTATGCCATTACCTACAATGTCTCATTTAGTCTCATTATCTATAGCATCTCCGTCTTATTATAGAACCTCTTCATGCTTCTGGACACTGATTTATAGACACATTGGAATGAAATTATATTTAAAAACAACCATCAAAGACAGGAGCGTTACACTTGAATGCCTAACCTTTCAAAACACCTGAGGCTCTTTCTTTTCAAGATGCTTCATTAGTGTGTATTTATTATTCCCAATTACACTGCTCGCAGCTTTCATGAATTAGTTTTTGATCCAAGTAATTTGCAGCACAAGTTTTAGCTAGTAAAGGAATTTGAGGATGGCCTCTGTATTTTGTGAACGGCACTGTCTTTAGCCACATGTGATGGTATCCTATGGGCAGCCACAATGTCAAACAAAGGGCAGGGTCTAACAGTGCAATGGTTCAAGTGGAGTAATCTCAGAAGTCACGACACAGAAATTTAACACTGAATCAGGGACTCGCAAACTTTGCTGTAACCCTGAAAACCTTTCTTTAGGCCACATGCTGTACATGAGCCTGATATTGAAGGCAGACCAATGTGGAGCTGTTTTGATTAAAACAAGTATGGGCCTAGAACTTTCTATTGAGGGGTCTATGTCCCAGACGTAACTCTGAAAGCCTCTACTTCCAATTTTTCGTACCTGTGGGCCTGTGTTCTCCTGATGTGAAATAATAATGTTCATAGTAATGTATGATTATATATATTTTAATTTTACCTCTGGTTAGCAATTTCTTTTAAGCCTTGGACTGCTAGCCACAGTGTCAGAGATTCAAACTCCTCAGCCACTCTCCTGGAAAATGATGAGGGTATCTGCTCACATAAAGATGGACACCTTATATAGGGTTGCTTTGCATCAGAGTTGACTTGATGGGAATTTTAAGAAAGTTTTATTCGCACATTATCTACCTGTCCTACAGTTCAATGATTCAATCATATCAAGAAGATATGTACAAGCCATTATATTCAGTTCTACATTTTCTTCTTCCTTGTAGTCACTGTTATTAATATAATTATTATCTTTTCTAATTGTGACAAAAGTGGACATAACAGAACATCTTCTGATTCTGTAACTTCTACTTGTGAAATTTAATATCATTGATTATGCTCTTCATGCTATACAGCCATTATAGATATCCTTTTCCAAATTATTCTACCACCACTGACATAAACTCAATGCCTCCTATGCAACAACCCTCTCCCCTTCACCTATGGTAACCAAGGATTGTTTGGTTTCTATTTCTACTCCACCCCCCTATGGTTTTCTTGTTTTTGTATTAACATATCATACACCTTCATGGTTAAATCATTTTTAAAAGGAGTTGTGTAATCACAATCCGTTCTAGTGCTCCCTCCCTCTCCTGCAGTCATTATTTGCACCCCAAACCCCCTTCCCCTCCCTCTCTCCCAGACTCCAGCCCTCCATCCCCTATAAACCCTTGCATCAGTTATTTTCTCCATGCTGTGATTCACAAACTGGAAACTCAACATAAACAAAAACCAAAATTGAGTGGTAATAATAAAATAATAACAGGAGATGTGCTTTTTTAAAATTAAAAGACATGAACAAAACCTACTTAATAATGATTTACTATTTGTCATACTAAAATCTTTTACTTTCTTCATTATGTTGTACCTTTCCTTTTAAAAAACATTCATTTTTTTTCATAGCACTAATTTTTCTTCATTGAAAAGATGGCACCCACTTTGGTCTTTCTGTTCAACTAAATAAACCTCAGGAAGGAAAAAAAGGCTTGAAATATCTTCTTTGACACGATGTTTAAAGGCCTCCCTACCCAATCCCGGCACCACGTAGACACATTGCCTTTCGGTGACCATGAAAAGCCAAAACGTGAGTAGCTGGTGGGGAAGTGGGGAGAAGGGGAACAGGGGTAAAAGGTTCCCACTCATGGAAGTGCCCTTATGTGAAGAGGCTTCAAAATCCTGGGAACGCAGATCATGCACAGCAGTTCACTGCTGATGTGCTTTCAGGGGATGTGCAGCTTCAAAAGCAGCAAGTAGTGCCACTGGCCAGTCCCAGTGCCATCTGCTACCCCCACCATGCGAGCCTCCTGCGGCCCGGCCCATGTCTCCTGATTGCGATCTGAGGACGCCAGGCCCGTTGTGTGCAGGGAGGAGGGATCTGCCTCACAAGACCTTTGGCTGGACTTTGATCTTCAACCTCTTGTTTTGTCGTGCTACAGGTTTAGATGAGGCTCCCAGGTGAGGAGTGGCATAAGCCTTCTAGAACCTGTGACTCACTGGGTAGCTCAGGAGTGAGCAGTGACAGTCCCATCTGTGGCCTGGCCGCTCCTTGCAGTTGAGGATGCCCACACTCCTCTTTCCCTCCCCCACCCCGCTCCTAGCAACCCATCCCATGACAGTGCTCCCATGGTGCTCTTCCTGCACCAGCTTCCTGCTCATTGGCCTGGTTAAGGATTCAAAGCCATGATTGTGGTGACTGTGTGTTTCGAGTGCCTTCCGAGGGAGGAGGCCCATCTGTCAGCTCTGTAGGGGACAGTTTTCTATTTTGAGCAGTAAGATTTTCATTGGCAGATTTTTGAAAGTAGATTACCAGGCCTTTCTTCCCAGTGTTCACCAGCAAATTCACCAGGAACTCCCAACCAAATTTATTCCTGTTTAATTAGGTATGATTCATTATACTTAAAATGTATGAAGCTTAGGTACATTTTATGAAATGTTCAATTAAAATATAAGAAGAAAATCAAAGCCATTTCTAAAACATTACATTTTGAAATACACTTCTCAGATATGAAAGTAAACACATATTGCTGTTGCATCTTAGCAACCTTTATAAAATGGAAATATGAAAATGAGAAGCTGGGTTTTTTTTTCTCAATATATCCTCCATCTAGTTCAATCTACTTTTGAAGGCAGGGCTTCCTATAACCCTGGGCAATCCTTCCCTGAAGCATTCTGTACTCTTCAATTTATACCACAACAAAAGGTAGTCTCTATAGCCTGTTGGGCCCGAATCATGTTTCTTTTAGTGGTCTTCAGGTTTTAGAACCAAAGAGTCTTAAGGGGCAAGTTCATTGGCTGTAGGGTAGAGAGAGTGTCCCACAGAAATCTTCATAGAACAGCCCAGGCTATACTAGAAGAATGAGAAGAAGGTGCATTGTCACAACACACCCACTTGATGGGGAATCTTGACGGCACTTTCTATTTTTGGTATGTAACTAAGAGAATTTGTCTGCAGCCATCCACTGTTCAAACAGATATATTTAAACATATTTTATTTGCCATTTCCCATATCATCAAACATGCAGCCACAGCCCAGTATTTTGACGTACCTTTGTATTTGTGATCTAATGTGATTAAATGAAAATATAATAACTAAAGAATAACTTAAAATAAATTTAATTTTATGTGATAAATATAAAAATTGAAATGAAAATAAAGATACACATGTAGCTTATTTTTGAAACAACTTAATCTCATTAAGTAATTTTAGAATAATTAGAGCACTCTGACTTTTCATGTTAAATCAGATTACACCTAAGTTTACATAGCTATAGATATAAGGCTAACATAAATTGTTCAAGATGGCCAAATGAGCTTCACCAACTATGTTTAATTTTCAAGACCTGAACAAGTGCATTAGTACTCTGTAACTGAATTGGAACTGAAAGGAAGCAAGAAAAATATCTGAATGGTATGCCTGGGAAACTATACTTCATTATGCACAAATCTATGGCATTCACATTATCAGAAAGGAAGGATTTGACAAATTAATTTGTCTTTTCTCTTACCTAAACTCTCTGCCACTCAAATACTCCCCACTCTCAAAAATAGTATTTCTCTCTTACTTCAGCAGTGGGACAAACCACCAACTTTCATAAAATTCAGTTCCCCTTGACTTTTGTTTTGAAGCATAGCACACAAGATAGGGAAACACATTTCTCTGGGACCTGTCTAGAGTTGGTCACAAAAGCAGATGCTAGTTGTTGTGTCCTGTGGTGCCACTGTTGAACTTGGATCCTGAGTGGCAGAACTGCAATTCTCCCCCTTATTTCTTCTTTAATAAATTTACCTCTGAGGGTCTGTGCTATGCCAAGTTCTATAAAACAACTCTTGACTGGGTTTAGAGACACTTTGAGTTGAAATATCTAGCACTTATCATCAGATCTTTCAAGCCACAAAGAACAATGATTGGACTGCTGCACAAATGGCTTTCACCCAGTTCACTTACCACAGAGATGCCAGGCTGCAGAAAGCACGGAGGTAATCCTTTAAGAAAACTCTATCAGTGAGCATGATAAGCTCGTCTGATGGCCTTGAGTTACTATGGCTTTGCCAAGTATTATGTTGACTCTCATTTTTGTATCCATTCCAAAGAAAGGTGACCCAGCAGAATGCTCAAATCATGGAAAATATAATATGCAAGTAAAATTTTTCTCAGGACCATCTAACAATGGCTACAGCCGTAAACTGCCAGGGAGCTGCCAGAGGTTCAGACTGAATTCAGAAGAGGAAAGGAAAGAGGGAGATTCTTGCTGCTGTCAGCTGGCTCATGACTCAACGCCGAGATGTTAACTTGTATTTCATTGACTATGCAGAGACATTTGACTCTGTGGGTCATAACAGACTGTGAATAGCCTTTAGAAGAATGAGAATTTCAGAACACTTCACCGTGCTTATTCAGAACCAGAGCATGGACAAAAAGGCAGTGGAGCATAACAAGAGAATATTGCTTGGTTTAAAATCAGGAAGGGGCTGAGCCCCAGTGGCGCAGTGGTTGTGTGTGGGACTGCGGCCCACAGGGTTGACGGTTCAAATCCAGCAGCAGCTCACAAGGAGCAAGGCTGGGCTTCCTACTCCCACTAGGGCAATGATGTGATAAAAAAAATATCAGGAAGGGTGTGAGTCAGGGTTGTATCCTCTCACCATATTTATTTAATTTGTATGCCGAACAAAACATCAGATAAGCTAAACTGTATGAAGAAGAAGGTGGCATAAGGACCAGAGGAAGTTGTATTTGCAGCCTGTCATATGCTTATGATGCAATCTTGCTTGCTGAATGTGAGGAGGAAAGAACTTGCTGATGAAGATCAAGAATTGGAGTGCCCAGTTTGGACTGCAACTCAATGAAAAGAAGATCCAAATCCTCACTGAATCAATAGGTAACCTGAGAAATGGAGAAAAGATTGATGTTAAGGATTTCATCTTGCCTGGATCACAATCAATATTGATGGAAGCAGGAGTCGAGAGATCAAATGCTGCATTGCATCAGGCAAATCTACTGCACAAGACCTCCTTAGAGTGTTGAAAAGCAAGGAGGCTATTTTGAAGACCAATGTTTAGGTATTTTCAATGATTTCAAAGTTGGACATTGGATAAGGAGGCCCAAAGAGGAATCCATGAATTCTTTCTTTTTGTTGTTTTTTTTGGGGGGGGGGGCATCACTGCTCTCCGGTGGGGGGAGCAGGAGGCCCAGCCCCTCTGCTGGAATCGAACCTCCGTCCCAGTGGGCCGCAGTCCCGCGCACAACCACTCGGCCGCCGGGGCTCAGCCCTGGAATCCATGCATTTGTATCGTGGTGCTGGAGAATATTGAAAATACCATGGACAGCCAAGGGAACAAGTCTCTTGGAGGAAGTCCAGCCAGAAGGGCCTTTAGAGGCAAGGATGGCAAGGCTTTGTTTCACAGAGTTTGGACATGTTGTCAGGAGAGACCAGTCCCTGGAGAAGGACATCAAGCTTGTGAACATGGACAGCAAAAAACCAGACCAAAACCAAAACAACAACAACAACCTTGACAAGATGAATTGGTGCCGCGGCGCAGCAACAGCAGGCTCAAACATCTGTGAGCGCAGGGCAGGACTGGGGAGAGGTTCATCCTGTTGTCCGCAGGGTCACTAGGAGTCAGAAGGGATCAAATGGCACCTCACATCATCGATAACAATTGTTTCCCTTGGTTTTCGGATTATCCTTTTTCTTTTTAAATTTCTTTCTTCTGCTCATGTTCTCTCTCCCACAATTGTAACACTGGGCGTTTGCAGCAATCTGTTGCTACTGCTGGACTACAACTATGCTTGCCTTTGCCCCCCTACGCCTTCACCCCGGGCCCCCCCAGGCTGACCTTGCACCACACTGCATGTACTTATTATACCTACTGGTACTGAGTGGAGAAAGCAGAAGAGCCCTCCCCCACCCAAGATCCTAAAGCTCTAACTTCTTTTTCTAGCACCTTCCCCAGGGGTAGAATGAAAGTGAATGTTAATGGTTTCTATAGCAGAAGAGAAAGCAAAGCAGCGTCTGTATGTAAGAAGCTTATGGTGCATCTGAGGGCCTTAGCTTAAATGATCACACAAGATGTAATCACTAACCCTGCTCCTCGAAGAATAATGCACATCTTACCAATCACTCCTTATGAAGCCACCTTTTATGACCTAACACTATTTAAATAGAATTAGTCACATTATAAAAATAAAATGCAAGGGTTACTTAAGCACTGTGGGCTAGAGAGCAGTGAGGCTGTAGTCACTAGTAAGGTATCACTAATTTTAAAGACTCTCCTGTCACCCCCCATCTCTGCACCAGATTTGCATTCTCCAGCCACAGGTCTCCTTTGCATAGTCAGAGGTATGTTGTAAGGCTCGCCAAGTGTTTCTAGGAAGACAATTCCCTAGCAAGCAATATACACTCTTCTGATAGTTCTTCCAAGTTGACTCCCTTTGGAGAACCCTGCAAAGGCAAAGGCCTGCTGACCTTGGGATGGTAGGGTAGGCTGCCCTTTCACGCTTCCCTGCCCACTCTGTAAGATGTAGGAAGAACACTCATTTTCAAATATTGGAAGATGACCACCAAGCCCTCTCCCAGTGATTAGAAAGTGACTAGTTGGAATCAACACGGGAATACAGACTAGAAAGTTTTGTAAAATAGAAAAAGGAACCAGCAAGTGAGGACTTCCTTTTTTTTTAAAAAAAATTAAAAAACGCAAAGTTTCGCAATTTCTCATTTCTTTTTTCTGTTCCCTTTCCCAGCTTGTAACCTTATTGGTATAATCTCAGCCCCCAAATTCGAAGAATGTTGACAAAAGGAATGCAGTTAAAAACAAGTTAAACTGAGGGAACTGGCTCTGATTTGCTAGGTCTTGGCTTGACCAATTCTAGCCTCCTTGTCTCTGGTAACAACTAAGGTCATGGATGTCCTACTTGTAGACTTCAGCCTGCCTCAACTTCCAAGGATGATCCTTGTGAAGAACACATACCGGCACACACATGCCCATGTACTTACATCAAAGTCTATGGCGCAGGATACTTGTGCCTGAGTTCCATCTCTGCTCAATGTAATCAGAATCTTTGAAAAGCAGGACAAAAATGGGTATTTTGGAAAGACTTCAAAGACTTTTCTTTTTAAAAAAATAATTTTATTGGTGGCTGGTACAACTCATCACAATCCATCCATCCATCCATCCATCCATCATCAACCATCCATCTTGTCAAGCACACTTGTACATTTGTTGCCATCATCATTCTCAAACCACTTTCTTTCAACATGAGCTCTTGGCATCAGCTCATTTTGCCCTCCCTCCTTAACCCCCTCACGAACCTTTGATAATTTACAAATGACTATTATTATTTTGTCATGTCTTACACTCTCCAATGTCTCCCTTCACTCACTTTTCTGTTGTCCATCCTGCAGGGAGGGTTTTTTAAAAAGTGATCATATTTTAAGTGGGACACCATTGACTGGGGGGAGGGAGGGGGTTGGAAGTTCTTGATTAAAAATTTGGTCTATATGGAGCAATAAAAATTTTGTGTTCATAGAATGCTAAAATAGTTATAATATATTTATTTTAATTTTAAAATGCTGCAGGACACGGGACAAATGTTAAAAAGTGGGATGTCTGGTCACCTTATTATATGTAGATCCTTGTAATCATTTCCCCCTTTCTACCCCACCTTCCTTCCCCCTTCCTGGTATTGTCACTCTCACCACTGGTCCTGAGGGATTTATCTGTCCTGGATTCATTGTGTTTCCAGTTCCTATCTGTACCTATCTAGACCTCTGGTCTAGCCGGATTTGTAGGTAGATTTGGGATCATGAGAGTGGGGAACAGTGGGGAGGAAGCCTTTCGGAACTAGAAGAAAGTTGTATGTTTCCTTGTTGCTACACTGCACCCTGACTGGCTCTTCTCCCCGTGACCCTTCTGTACGGGGATGTCCAGTTGCCTACAGATGGGTTTTGGATTTCCATTCAGCACTCCCCGTCATTCACAATAATATGATTCTCTGTTCTTTGATGCCTGACACCTGATCGCATCAACACTTTGTGATCACACAGGCCATCGTGAACTCCAGGTTTTCTTAATGTGCCACCTACCCTCAACAGCTGTTTTCTGTCCCACAGGAATGGTTTCCAACCAGGGGTGATGTTGCCTTCCAGAAGATTTGTGGCAAAATCTGGAGTCCAGTTTGGTTATCACAACTTGGAGAGTGCTAATGGCATTTGCTGAGGACTGCCACTAAGCGTCCCATACAAGAGTTGTTGGATCCCAAATGGCAATAGTGCCAACGTTCAGAAACTCTGACTTCAATGGACAAATTACCTCTGAGCTGTTGCTACTAGGATTCCAATAACATATTTTAAGTGTGATATCCAGATTCTTGCCTAATCATAAAGCTCAATTCATAGCATATCCTCATCCCCACACGTGCATTCTGTGAGAAGAACAAATCTCTAAACGACTAACTAGCTCCTGTCCTGTGTGGGCAGCTGAAGAATTATTGCTCAAAGTGCCCATTACTGTGCTCTGCCCATCTGCTGAGATGCAAATGTTACCACCTCTCAGACTTCTTGTTGCCACCTGTTTTCTTCTTTATCAAGTTTCAGCCCTTAAATTTACTTTTGGATATGTTTTCCTTTCTTGGGGTGTGGGCATCAGCATTCTTCAAGAATGGCAAGAAAAAAAAGTCCTTGATGGACTTCATTTCTAAATAAGAGGTCACCTAGAATTGAGGGGAAATTTGGCAAGTATTCGCAAGAAAACATCTTCTGCAATATGATTGTCAATAATGAAAATACACATTAGCAGAGAATTATTAATGTGCTAGATAAGCATGCCATTGTCCCAGGAGGTCTTCTCTGATGAGACAGCTCATAGAACCAGAATGAGAAAAACAAGAGGAGACTCCCTTCAGGGAAGGAGGGGTGACTCACAGCTCTTTGTAGGTTTACCTAAAGATGGGCCAATGTGAACCCAGGAGGACAGGATGTTTTTGTGTCAATCCTATTCCTGGGAGGGGACAGCCCCCTTTGCCATGGTGACCACAGTTAGGAGAACCAGCCACGAAGTGGGAGTCTTAGGGCTCTGAACCCCTCACCAGGACACCAGAATAAGCTTAGGGTTGCCACCTTATGAAAAACAGAGGGACCCAGGTTAGATTTTAATTCCAAATAAACAACGGATACTTTCATATAAACTACATGTCCTCCCACGGAGTCCACTCTGACTCACAGCAACCCATTGTCCAGGGTTGAACTGCCCCTGTGAGTGTCTCAGACTGGAACTCTTTAAGGGAGTAGAAAGTCCCATCTTCCTAACCGTGGAGTGGCTGGTGGTAGGGAACCGCTGACATTAGGATTAAGTAGTCCAGCTCATAACCAATACACCATTAAAGCTCTTTGATATAGAGTACAGTTAGTAAATAAGTTGTGTACTTGAAATTCAAATTTAATTGAGCGTTCCTAATTCTATCTGTCTTAGTTACCTCTCAAACTCACTGCCACCCAGTCAAGACTGACCCATAGCGATTCCACTGTGGACTTCAAAGACTGTGTTTACGGGAATGGGAAATCCCCACTTTCTTTCATAGAGTTGCTGATGGTTTTGAACTCTCAACCATCAGGATCATAGCCCCACACATAACCACCTCACCACCAGGGCTCCTCTGTTATTACACACATGCCACAAGTAAACTGTAAAATCAAACTCACGGCAGTCTAGTCAGTACCAACGTAGCTGACTCTAGAGTGGCCATGAGAGACCACAAGCGGAGGACTATAAGTAAAGAACAGAACGGCAGTTTCTCACATTTCAGGAGGCTGGACCTCAGGCTCTAAGAGTTTGTTTTTTGTCTGTCTCAACTTCTGACCGCTGGCAGTCCTGGTCCCTGCATCTGCCTCTCCTTTCTGTTTTCTTCTTCTCCTGTGTGTGCATCTCTGTATCCATTTTACTCATTTTTTTCTACAGAAGCAACTGGATTCTTAGAAGCCATCTTACTCAGCCAGACACTTATGAAACTAACAAAGAACATGCTATTCTCAAATAGGGATTCCAAGTAATTCTTTAATGACTTTCGCATGCCTTTCCATAGTAACAGTGCTCAGTGCAAACCCTCCCCAAATTTCTCCCCAGAACGAATCTTTCTATGACCATGTGAAATCCATCAGAGTGATCTGTGGTGCAGAAGAATATTGAAAGTACCATGGACTGCTAAAAGGACAAGCAGATCTGCCTTGGAAGAAATATGGTTGGAGTGTTCCTTAGAGGCAAGTATGGTAAGAATGACCCTGCTTATCATTACTATGCACTTGGCATGAGTTTTCCTTTTTCAATATAATTCCACTTCCACCAACTGGAGAACCATCGCCAGGCAAACCAGGGCATGGATTGTGTGCAATGTAGTGTGGACAGAAATGTCAACCCAAACCTCTTCTGAACAAGGTCCCATCTGTGCGTTTGGCTCCTCTTCTGGTCATCAGCAGAACTCATAGCCGGGCCTGCTTATTCTCTCTCCTGTCATAATGTTTAATGCTTTCTTTTTCATCTCCTTAATTTTCAAAACTTTACCTCATGATATTCTCCCATATTTATCCAGTGGAAATTCCTTCAAGATTGCTTCTGGGTTTTTTGTTTGTTTTTGATGTGACTTCACAGGCCTCCCTATTTTCTTAGGCAGTAAGACATTCCAGACTCAGTTACCTGGTGCTAAGGATGAGATCAGCCATTATTCCAAGGAATCCTGTTATCACTGGATAAAGGTATTTATAAACCAAGATCTGGACATTTATTAGTCTCATTGTTATAGGGATACTACTGCTCCAGGGATCTCAGTAGATAGAACTAAAGGATATTTGTCTATCTACCTTGTTTCTTTTTTCCTATCTAGCTTTGTATACTCATACTAAAATGTACATTTCCTTGGTTTATCTTTATGGAAAACCACAAGCTTTTTAATTTCACACAGATCTCACACGCATGTTTCCCATTTCATATGCCACAAATGTCATTCCAGTTTCTCTTTCCATATTTGTAAGTTTCTTCTTTAAAAACAGAAAGCTGTCTCCTCTTAACCCTATTAGCCCATTAACTTTCTTTCCAGTGCTCTCCGTGAGGATCAAGCTACACTTGCTTCTGCAGCCTTCCCAGGATGACACCTTTTTATCCCTCACAGCCTCTGCCATTCCAAGTTTGGTTGCTCCATCACTCCACTCCCAGTCACAAATGTCCTATTCAACTCCTGCGCATATCAGCAGTCTGATTTGAGGTCCACTACCGTAGCAATCTTTCTCCTGTTGCTTTGGTTGGTACACCTTGCCACAAGCTGTTCGTTTTTTAGCTGAGCTTTATTGTTGTTCTTCAATGCCCTCAAGTCTATCCTGACCCACAGCGACCACGGCACAAAAGAATGAAGCACTGCCTGCTTCTGTCCCATCCTCAAACTTGTTCTGATGCTGGATCCGATTGTTGTAGCCACTGTGTCCATCTAGCTCATGGAGGTCTCCCTGATTATCATTGCCTTTCTACTAAGTCCCTTCTCAAGGGACTGGTCTCTCCTGACAACAAGCTAAACTATGTAAGACGAAGTCTTACCATACTTGCCTCTAAGGAACGCTCTGACCATATTTCTTCCAAGATAGATCAGTTTGTCCTTTTCGTAGTCCATGGTACTTTCAAAATTCCTCTGAACCACAAATCAAATGCATTGATTTTTCTTCAGTCTGCCTTGTTCAATGCCCAACTTTCACAACCAAGCTCTAGTTATTTAATTGTTCCAGTGCTGTAATGCTTACAAACCGACATACCATTTTTCCTTTGTGAAAATAGGAACCAGTTTTATCACAATATTCCTCGAATATTCAGATCTGCTGTATTTGTTTATAAATGATGAAATGAAAAGAGAAGAAATTAGAAATGATAGACTACTTTTCCATGACTCTAATGCTCAGATTTGCTTCTTGATAACATATTGTGGCAAGATGAGATTGCTTAAACATGACTCTTCAACCCACGTCTTTAAAATCCCCACCAAATGACCAACAGGACCCACGTAAATAGGGCATCTGAAACACTAATACAATGGATCCGTCAGTTTTGTCATTTCCCTGGGCATAAGAGCCATCTCAGAAGCAGAGAGAATGAATCCCAAGACCAGCAAGAATGAAGACCCAACTGTGGGCAAGGTGACCCAGGCACGAGTGGCACCAGAGGTCACTAACACTGCGACCATGGAGCAGAGCAAAGGAACATTACTGAGATGGTGAGGCAGAAGGGTGTGAGTGTGTCCCCGGCCCACAGAACAGACCAGAGGCCAAGGAACCACATGGCTGAGAGTCTGTGCACTAAAAAGATGAGTCTGCTGACCGAGTAAAGATGCTGCTGCGAACAAAGACGGTCTACTTCATGTTCTCTGCTCCTGGCTCCTGGTAATCTGTTCATGTTGCTCATCACCACCCAGACCTGTGAGCTCTGTCTGTGTACTCCCAATTAGCCATTGCAGTGCAGTCTTGAGCCCTGCAGAGAACTGAGACAGAAGCGGGAGGAATTGTGGGTGTCCGCTGTTGCAGGCAGACACGTCCAACTTGTGCTTTGTGGCAATCAGTCTTGGGCTGATGGGAAGTTGGTTCTTCTTCCTGCAGAGGCCTGAGGAGGTCAGATGCCCTTTCCTTACATCTTATATGAATTATTCTAGAACATATCTTAAGAAAACAGAAATGACAAAAGGTGAAAAAGAGTCCTCTTCGATAATAGCTCTCATAAGAAATGAATGTAAGAATTAATACTCTGCAATTCGCTAACAGGCAGTTTAGATGGAAATGCTATGTTTGCTAAATGGTAATATACTTTTGCTAGAAACAAAGACGCTCTTTAAGAGAATTAGTAATTGGGGGATCTTAAAGTAGTCACACGTAGGAAGATGGTAGTACTTCATGGTGATGAATTCTGCAGAACTCCCTGTTGTTATAAAGCCAATTTCTTCAAGAGACACTGCAGCTGAATAAGATAATTTTCACCAAATAGCCCAGGGGGGAAAATATGTTTGAGGTACAAGGTGCATCTTTTTGTAAAAGCTGCAAAAGAATGTGAAACAATTAAGAAACAAGAAAAAAAGTTGTTGTCATCCATTTATGCCTCTGTTACTCTATTTTTTTTTTTGGGTACATTTCGAAGGCAGAGATCTAAGCAACTCAAGCTCTGTAGTTGAGTGGATTACAAAAGTGGTACACATTTGCTGGTGGAAAGGTACTTTCACTTGCAACATAGCCTTTCTGATTTCCTCTTTAAACAAAATGTAATTGTGAAATCAGATTCCTCCTTCCTGTCAAAAGCAAAATGCTATCATAGAATGCATCTGGTTTTGCACCAGTGAAAGGCCTCCTGCAACATCTGGACAAGGTTTCAAGCTCACCTGCAGCCCAAACAATAAAACTAGTTAGACCCAAACCCACAAGACAAACTGCTATCATCAAGTCATTTCTGACTTACAGCCACCTTGTAGGACAGACCTGCTGACTTTACAGGAGCAGAGAGATTAATTTTTCTCCCAAAGAGGGGCCCACTATACATCAGGGCCCCGCTAGTGGAACAAGAGATCCTCCAATTGTCCCCAGACCAACGATGTGATCATTACCCGAGGACTTACAAATGTAAACCAGCTAGCTCAACTGCAGACCTACAGAATCAGAAACATCATGTGTGGCCCTTCGAATGGTTCATGTTTGAGAACGACTGAGTTAGACTAAGTTAGTATTGGCCAGAGCAACAGAAGAGGTTCGGTAGTTGCGATCTCACCTTACACAGAGTGACTGGGTTCTATTCCACCCAATGCACCTGCCTTTTATGATGTTTAGAGACGCTGGCTATCTGAGATGACACTTGTTTCTTCAGTAAGTAGAAGGGGAAAATGTCAAACAACCAGAAGATGACATGCTGCCACTCCTTTCAGGCTTAGTGTGATGCCTTTACTTCTCATGAAATATTATGAATTGATTAAACCATTCCTGAAAGTTGAGATAGCTGAAAATATTGTCAGAACAATTGCTGTAAGTTCAGCAGAAGCAGAAAGGGTTTTTTCCAAGATGAACAGAAGATGTTCAAAGCAGAAAAGCCATCTGTTTTCAACATATCAAGCATAATGACTATTCTCTAATTGACCAATTTCTAAATGAATGGGAGCCTATTCCTACAGGGAAAAGCTGGTTAAGAATAAGCGAGTCCGACAACTCATGATGTGGGAATAAAAGGGAAGCATGTTCCAAGTGAAGATGCCAAATAAGAAACAATATGGAAGTATTATAGATTATGTATTATAAATAAATAATAGTCTTATTATTTTATCAGGTATTGTTTAATATTTTTTTATTCATATTTTAAAACTATTTCTTATAAAATAGTCCAGTTTTATTTTTCTTTTACTGTTCTTATTTAAGTATTAACAGTATGAACTTATAAACCACTTTTGTTATATCAGTTTTTTAATACTTGCCATATTTTCTGGACCATAAAATGCACCTTCTCCCCTCCCAAATGGGGGGGAAATGAGGGTGTGTCTTATTGTCTAAAGTGTGGTACCCCCAGAAGATTTTAGTATACTGGTACTACTATTGGGTTCAGAATATTTTTTTTCTTGCTTCCCTGCTCTAAAAACTGGGAGTGTCTTATGGTCCGAAAAATACAGTAATAGGACAGCGAACCAGCTGTTAAATGATTTAAATCTCATCACCAGACAAGACGTAATTTGGACTTCATATTTGATGCCTACAGGAATGTACTGTTGTCTATTTTAGGAGAAGTCCTTGTGCTGCAGGAGTGTCCCTCCTTGAATGGGACATTGCCAGACATTCTGTTGACCAGCAAAACCAAACTCAATGTCCTTGAGACCAACCAGACTCACAGTGATCCTGTGGGGCTGGGCACAAGTGCCTCTGTGGGTCTCGGAGGCGCTTACTCTTTATGGGAGTGGAAAGCTTCATTCTTCTCCTGCAGAGGGGTAGGTGAGTTCAAACTGCTGACGATGGGGTCAACAGCCCAACATGTAATCTATGACATCACTAAGTAGTCTAGAGGCGTTCAATTAGAACAACTAGACGGTTTTCATGTCTGGATAAGAACGATCAGCATATCTCACTGTGAGAGCCTCCTGCACTTGGACTCTTGTGGTGAGCATCAGTGCCTGGCCCTCGGATTCCCTGGCCCATGGGGGAATTCAGCCAGCTGGGAGCCAGCAGGGTTCTGACTGCAGGGGGTCGCTGGGATTTTTTTACACCAGCTACTACAATTCAATAATAAGACTGTCTTCTGGGGCCATTTTATAAGCATCATAGATTAATTGACACAGTTGGTTATTGGGGGATAAAGATAGAAGACCACTTTTAAAATATAAGATGCTACTTTGAGGACCAAGGTGCATCTGACCTGAGCCATGTTATCTTATTTCACCTCACAAGCTTTGAAAGATGGACAGTGAACAAAGGAGACCAAAGAACAGATGCCTTTGAATGATGATGTTGGTGAAGAATATTGAATCTAGTATGAATTGCCTGAAAAATGAATAAATCTGTTTTGGAAGAAATACAGGCCAAATCTCTGCAGAAGTGAAGATTGTTAACCTTCCTTTGTGTGCTTTGGACATGTCATCAGGAGGGAGTGGACTTGGAGAAGGCAGTCATGCTGGGTACATGTTGAACAAGAGGAAGCCTTGATGAGATGGACTGCTACTGCAGATGAAACAATGGGTTAAAACATAGAAACTCTCCCGAGGATGGGACTACATCAGGTATAATCAGTGTTGTAGAAATTCATACTTTGTGTGGATACCACCATTTGTTTCTGTATCCCATGGCTTATGGATTTTCAGATTGTTTCTAGTTTGTGACTATTAGGTTTTTTAGTTCTTATAATATGTTTATAGAAACGTGTGTAGACTTACAATTTTATTTCCTCTGGGTAAAAATACACAAGTGGAAATGCTGGGTCAGAGTTTTCCTATCAATTTTTTCCCCGTTGTATTTGATTTGTTAATTTTATAATTTGACCTCTTCGAGCCTTAAACTAAAAGTTGGTTACAAGTGGGGCTGCGGCACCCACGGATGGCAGCCTGAAACTACCAAGCGCTCCATGAGCGACAGTCAGGGCTTTCTGCTCCTGTATAGTTACAGCTTAACGGGGCAGGTCTAGTCTGTCATAGCGAGTGGCGATGAGTCCGCAATCTGATGGCCGGGAGTTTGGTTTGGGTTTGGAGTTTTAAAAATACGGTGTCATGAATTATGAGGGGGGCTCCTCACTGCTGATTAGAAGTTCAAGACCACCAGCCACTCCTAGAGAGAAAGACTATTTGAGTAGTGTTCTTCTGGTAGAAAAAAAATCATTGTTTAATTTTTATTCTAGTCGATAGTTCATTGATTAGATCCTATAAGTAGTCCTGACCCACAGCAATTCCCTTTTAGTGTTGCCTGTATTTCTAAAAAATGTCTTTGTTTTCAGTTTTCTTTCTAAACCTTACCAAACTAAAGTATTTTCAATTTTTCCCCATGCAAGATAAGTTTCCAGGAATATAAAATTCACGTTCAGGGCTTTAGAGAACACTTTGTGTTTTCGTCAATTCTGAGCGAAGATCTTTGTCCTTTACCAACTCTGTTTCTCAGTTCTCTGGTCATTTGCAGATGGCATGCCCAAATCTCAACCCTCCTTAGCTGCATGTTTGACTACATCGATGCTTACTCTGCACTTCGTCTGAAAAATGGTTGGCTTAACACATATCCTATTGATATTTGCCTCATTACCATAACAAAAATACCCAAATGACATTCTATTCTCAGGTACTCGAGGTGATGGAGCACAATTCCATCCAAGGAAAGCTTGGCTAGATATTATGAATAAGATGAACATAGTAAAAAGAGGCTTAAATTTTTTGAATGACTATCAAAGTATAACTTCTGAGAACGGAATGAATTTCCCAATTTTCTCCCAGCTCTTTCACCTTTTTAAACACGAATGTGTAATCTGACCCCGAAGCCTTTAGAAACTCTCAGGGGTAAGGACTTTTAGGTTTTTAATACTTTTTCAGTGGAGAAAAAGAAATAAAGAACGTAGTGTTGTTTTATTTCAATAACATACTTATTATATTAGATAGTATATTAAAGAATCCTTATGTATCAAAATGCCCAGCAATTATTCTTCTTTATATCAAATACATATTTTTGTTCTTTTCTTCTCTTAAGCCTAGACATAAGCTAGTTACCACAATTTCCTTCTTTATCTTGTCATCATTCTTTTAAAGTATATTCTAATCAGAGTTTTCTTAAAAGAAATAGTTGATCAGATCAATTCAGATAGAAAGAGATCAATGGAAAATATGTGGATATATTATTGAGCTGAGGGTAGAAAATTGTAGCCAAGGCACATAGTACCTAGAACAGGAGCTATAAGCCCTTGGGCATAGGGAGTTCTCTGTGTCTGACATTGCAGTTCTTTGACTTGTGTCTCCCTCTACCTTTTATTTCTCTCCTTTATATCTCTCTTTTACAATATAGTCTCTTATCTCTGCTATTTCCTAAATACTGTCTTCCTTCTCCTCTCTATTGGATGGCTAAACTGGTGAACCATAGTGTCTGATTCTTATGCTAATTCATTCTAGAAGGAGCCTTGATGTGCAATGCATTTGATTTCTGAATCAATTTTTTACATAAGAAATAACTGACAACAGATTTCCACTCTTGACCACAAAGTTTTTACCATAATATGGCCTTTTTTTTTAGCGGGGCGGGGTGGGGTGGGGGAGGGGAGGCACCACTGCCCTGGTGGGAGTAGGAAGCCCAGCCTTGCTCCTGGAGGAGCTGTTGCTCAATTTGAACTGCCAACCCTGTGGGCTGCAGTCCCGCACACAACCACTATGCCACTGGGGTTCAGCCCAATCTGGCCTTTTTATACAAAACATTACACAGAAATTTCACAGTAACTAAGTTGAGGGTTAAAGAATATAATTTGAATAAGAAACACAACATTTAAAAAGTTTTTAACAACTACAATATGGCCCATACTTTGAGATTGATGAGGATCTGGATCTGTGGACATGGATGTGGAGAGGAGGTTGTTTAGAAGGTTGCTCCTTGTTTAGAAGGGGAATCACTTCCCATAAAAC
>PVJH01021397.1:12661-38804 GCA_004026705.1 Nesogale talazaci | reverse complement strand
GGGCGGCAGCATGGGCCTGAGCAGTTTCCCATCAGCCTGGCTTTCAGAGCCAATGCCTTTCGGCAGGAAGTGTCCCCAGAAAGGTCCCCAAATGAGCTGTCAGATTCAGGTTGGACGGCAACCTCCATCCATTTAGCTCAGTGGTTCTCAGCCTGGGGGGGCGAGACCTCTCACAGGGGGTCGCCCGATTCATCACAGCCCCAAAAGGACAGTGACGGACCAGCAACGAACACCATTTTGTGACTGGGGGTCGGCACCGCATGAGGGACTGCGTGAAGGGTTGCAGTATGAGGAAGGCCGAGAACCGCTGGTCTAGCTGGGTCGTCCTGGGACAGGGCACCTCCTTCTGTGACAGAAGGGGAGGCCCCAAGAAACCACTGCCGCCTTCTCTGCCCACCGGGCGGCTGTGAGTCTGCGGGCGCCGTGTTCGCTAAAGTGGAGGGACCGTGAGCAGGAGGAAGGCCCTGCAGGAGGCGGGCTGACACAGAGGCTGCAGTCAGCGTTCAAGACGGGGCGGCACGGTGCCCGCTGTCTTCTGTGGGGTGCAGGGTGGCGGTGGGTCGGGGCCACTGCGATGGCACCTCACGGGTGAGGAGGAGGTGGCACAAGTGTCTGGGGAAGAGGGCTGACACGCCCACTGCCACCAGAGCATCCTGGACTCGTCCCGATCAAGTACCCAAGAGGACGTGACTGGGAGAGTCTGCCACAAGTACCCTTCTTTCCAGAGGCCTTTTGAAACAGAAGAACGCCCCTTCTTGGTGGGCACGCGTGTTTATCCGATTACCTGCCTCATAGTGCCTGTCAGGGGGAAGATACTATTGCGGGGGGGCGGGGGGGTGAAGGCTACCCAATAAAGCCATGCCTCAGACTGTCCTCTGCCCATGCTCCGTCCTGCATGCACCCGATACTTTTGTTCAAAAGAACTAGTACTCCGTGCTGCTGGGAAAGGCTCCCTGTGTTGAAGTCCACGGCATTTTTAATGCAGATAAAGCAGCGACTGCACCCCGGGGTTATAAATAGCCGGCCTTGAGGGCTGCTGTGTGGGCTCTGCTGTTTCAGTGTGCATTGCTTTGTGTCTGGAATTATGTACAATGTCGGCGCTCGGCCAGGGGAGCGGAGCGCTGAAGAGGTGTGGAAAGATAATACCAGCGCGTGGGCAGTCAGAGACGCCCGACAGGTGGGCGTGCATCCTGAGAGTGAAGGGCAGCACCCCGGGTGAGTCTCAAATGACACCGGACTTGGGAACAGATTAACCCTCCACGCATGCCAAACGTTGCCCCAGGGTCTCTTGGATTAAATTGTTGGATTAAAGTGGATTAAATTGTTGATTAAATTGTGCTCACCCACCCCACATAAATCTGAGGCACAGACCTCTTCAAAGGGTTGAAAATCAAGGCTGCTCCCAGTCCTGGTATTTCTGGTTGCCCTGTGGGCCTGTGTGGTGTTCAACTCACCCATCAGGTCCCAGCCTGAGGAAGCCCCCTGGGGCGTGGCCTTTTGATGAGAGAGGCCCTGAGAACTTCTCTTGTGCCTCCTCACCTTTCTGCCTACCTGGCGCTGGGGTGGGTGGCCCACGTGGCCTGTCACCCGTGGGAGTTGTGACAGCCTGCCATGTTCCTGTGGCCCTGGGACCCATGTGGCTCTGCAGCCACCAGCCTGTCACCTCCCAGCTTCAGGTTTCGTCCACTGGCTGCTGGGGGGGAGGTGGGGGGTGGGGTGGGAGAGGGCATCCCAAAAGGGCCCCGGCTAGCATGAGATCTGTGGACTTGAGCTGGACGGGCCTGTTCTGCCTTCTTGACACACAACTCCGTCTTGATCTGAGGTTCTTTCTTGGTGCGTGTGTTGCTGGCTTCATTTCTCTAGAAAAGTCGAGCTCACACGCCCTCGGGGACACAGTCCACCTGCTTCCTTGGGTCTCCCATGCTCCGAATCATCCCAGGAGCGTCGCGACAACCTCCCCTGTCTTCTGAGGAGTGGCCGCTGGGTTTGAACCAAAATGATGTCACCGCGGCCCAGGCCATGATACCGAGGGACGTGCAGCCTCCAGAAGTGGGAGGAAATGCGTTTCCGCTCTGTGAAGTCTCCACTCATAGGCGGCAGTCACAATAGAGAGCTCAGCCCTCCCACAGTCCGCAGAAGCTGCCCAAGCCACCGCCACTGTGCTGGATCCCGGGTCCTTCCTGGAAAGCCAGACTCTGGCTCTGAAGGGCTCTCTTCTCAGAAGAGAAAGCACACTCCAGCTGGCGGGGAGATCAGCTCTCTCCATCTCAGGCAAAGTGGCTGGAAGTCTGCTCCCTGCCGGGCTCCGGGCTAAGTGCTGGGGCAGGACAGGAAGAGCGGCTGGCTCTCTGGCCTCAGATATCTGCCGTGTGTCTCTGGGCAGCCCTGCTTGTGCTGAGAACTGGAAGGACGACCCCACACAAGACGCCCTGCCAGGCTTCAGGGAGCTCCCCGGCCGGTGGCGGGCAGAGTCAGCCAACATTTCTAGGTGATTGCCCAAGGCAGCCTGGACATGGCCTCTTCCTGGCTTAGCCCTCCTGGCCCTCTCCCTCCCGGTCCTGTCAGCCACCTCAGGAGAGCTACCAGAGCCCCAGGCACAAGACCCTCGGAGCTCCTCTTCCCCACGTCCCCCAGCACCATCCCTCCCACTCGCTCACCAGAGCCCTTCCTTTCTGCGGGGCGGCCAGGGGTTGTCCCCTGTTTCTGCCACAGCCTCGAAGTCATCCGTACCTGTCCGGCACTGTCCAGCGCAATCTTCTTGGACCGTCCCCGCCCCGCCCACAAGGTCTTATCATTATTGCTAATAAATAATATTGGGTGCTCTTATCACAATCCACACATCAACTGTTTCAAACACACTTGTACCCATGCTGCATCGTTTTCGAAACATTCTTTCTGCTGGAGCCCTTGATATTAAAGTGACCAGATTTTAAGCGGGACACCATTGATGGGGTCGGAGGGGGGGGGGTTGTTCTTGATTAAAAATTTGGTTTTGGCTGAGCCCCAGTGGCGTAGTGGTTGTGCACGGGACTGCAGCCCACTGGGTTGGAGGTTCAAATCCAGCAGCAGCCCTCCAGGAGCCAGGCTGGGCCTCCTACTCCCACCACCAGAGGGCAGTGATGGCGCCCCCCCCCCAAACTTGGTCTATATGGAGCAACAAAAATGTTCATAGAATGCAAAAATAGTATTATATTTATTTAATTTTAAAATGCCGCGGGACAGAGGCACAAATTGTTAAAAAGCGGGATGTCTGGTCACCTTATGATTAGCTCTTTCCCCTCCCTCCCTCATGGACCTCTAAGACATTATTTTCATAGCGTTCACTGTCTCCTTCTGCCTGTTTTTCTGTTGTCTTTCGCCCCAGGGTGGGGGTGTGGTTATCCATTGATCATTGTAGCCCCTTCCCTGCTTCCCTTCCCACAATGTCTTAAACGTCTTGATTCTTAATCTGCCCTGCGATTACCATCTATGAAGCCAAGGAGCCCAGGGGAAGCAGAGACTGCGAGTGGTGATTTCTAGGAGGGAGAAGGATGAGCTCATCCTCTCGTCTTAGAAAGGGGCCGTCCTGTCTTGTCAGCCCCCGGAAGCAGGTCCGCCCTGTCCCGTAGGGTCACACAGCACCGAGCGCAAACCCTGAGGGGAGGGAGACTGGGAAAGTTTGCTGAGCACGAGCAGTGTCAGAAATGAGAAGCACGTGCGTGGTGTGTGACGCAGGAGCCTGTCTGTCTGGGGACTACAGAGAGTCGTTGGACTGTCTCTGCGGAAGGAAAAGCAGCCCCGCCGATCCCCACGGGAGCGAGTGGAAGTGCCGTATCTTTACAGCAGGCGTGCTTGACACCACCAGAGCCATGTACTAGTCCATTGCAAATGTGGTGGCATTAGCAAACAGACGTAAGCCTATCATCAACCCCCTCACTTAGTTGATACACAGCGCAGCCAATCAGATACGATCTTAAGTGTCAAACACATGCACAAACAACTGCCTAAGTACAGCAAAACTGAAAATTATCGCCAATTTTCAGACCATGCTTTTTTCCTTAAACCTAAGAAAGGGTATTAAAATGAGTGGGGGAGCTGGACCAAGAACGTGTCACTTTCATACGGAATGGGAGATTTTGACACGACAAGCCCACATTCACCTGAAGTCCAGAGCACATGCACAGTTCTGGAACCTACTCACAAAAAGTCCCCAAACATGAAAAAATGTGTGACCTCCTTGACTGCATTATTCGGCTCTACTTATTGATGCGAGTCAGCCTTTTATGAGTCCTTTGACTGATGATCATTTAGAAGTGTGCTGAGGCTGGCTGTCAGCAGTTACTGTCTGGGTAATGCATCCCGGGCTCGTTCATCAGAGTAAACTCTGGTCACAACAAAAAATGTACAGTTAATTGTGTTATGTTGCGTAATATGGACTCGTGTGGCTATGCAAGGTACATAAACATATACTGTACATAGAATTCTCAATGCATTTATGAACAAATGTACTAAATGTTTTGCATTTTTGTAGTTAGAAGATCATCTTTTTTTTGGGGGGGGGGTAATAAAATTTTATCACACACCCAGAAGTTTATTAATGCACACAGACGGGCTAGGACACAATGGAGCTGGGTTGAGGACAGCCAGCTCTTTGGCATGTGAACAGGTTTAGATGGCTCAGAGCCTCATGCCACGCTGATGGGTCAGCAAGATTAGGAGGACACGTGTAGAACACCAAGGGGCAGCACGGCGCCCGGAAGCAAGCCACTGAAGACCAGGGGCTTCCTCCGGTGGTCCAGGCTGGTCTCTGCGGAAGTGACGGCAGCAGCATCGCACACAGCAGCTTTAAGGGGATGGCTTCCACCCGCTCAGCATAAAGTTTCCAGCCACCACAAGTCCCTGAAGTACAGAACAGAAAGTTCCAGGCCATCTGGACGAAAGGAGCCCAAGGGTGGCCCCATCCAATCTGGGTTGCTCCGGGAGCAGGGAGTGGCGATGGTCTTTTTCGTTTTTGTTTTTTTAACTGAGTCCCTCATGTCAATGTACAAAAGAATTATTCTGGGGCTCAGCCCCGGTGGCATAGTGGTTGTGTGTGGGACGCTGGCCCACTGGGTTGGTGGTTCAAATCCAGCAGCAGCTCTCCAAGAGCAAGGCTGAGCCTCCTACTCCCACCAGAGGGCAGTGATACCCCTCCCCCAAAATTATTCTGATTGAAACAAAATGTACTAAAAAACAATTTTATGTGGGGGGAAGGGCAGGAGAGAGAATGAGTCCTTCGAAGAGCGGGAGGGTGGACACTTCTGTGGCCGGGACCCCAGCAGTGGTCACTCACTGCTCCACGTTTACTCTTGGTGGTCTCAAGAAGGTTCGGTTTCCTTCTCTTTCTCCCTCAGTTTGCTTGGAAATGTCGCCAGCTGTCCACACGGCCAGCTCCACTTGCCTGTTTTCCTGCCTCTCCCTTTCTCGTTTGGCTTTCTCTGGAGCTTCGTCTCTTCTTCCCTTGGCCGTTTCCTTCTCATGCATCTCTTTGGCCTCTTTCTTTCCATTTCCAGTTCAGCCAAGAGTCTCCTGGTCTGTTTAAAAACGTTTCACTGCTTGTTTGAACAGCTTGGGGTCGGTCTCCCTTCCTTCTTCCGTGGCTTTTCTCGCTCTTTCACAGTGTGTTCCACGGGTTCTTTTCCTGCCTGAATTACATCCAGGGCCCTCTTCTCTTGCTCCAGACCCAGTAGCAACTTGTAAGCTTTGTCCACAGCTTCAAGAGCCTTTTGTGCTCTGCCAGCAGCGTCTTGGTTTTTGTCAGGATGCACCACTATCTGACAAATGCTGAAATCTTTCTTATATCTTCATCTGTCACTGCAGGACCTATCTGAAGAACCTCAAATGGGTTCGACTGGAAGTAGGAGGGTCCAAGAAGGATCAGTCTTTCAATCTGATTTTTGGATGTTAAGACTTGAGTCTCTTCTCTATCTGACCTCACTCTAGAAGGTCATAAACGCTTCCTCCATGCCTCCATAAACACTTCCCCACCTGGCCGCGGCCTCACCTGGAAGATCTTTTTATAAGCTGAAAGTGTGAGCACCCCCGCTCTACAGCCTTAGACTGCCTCCTCCTTTCCCCCAGAGCAGCTGGTGGGATCACAGCAGAGTCTCAACCGCCGATCCACCAGAGCGCTACTGGGGAGTGGTGACAAAGGACCCAAACCAAGCCCTCTGCCCAAGTGCCCTCAGACGCACGTGTCTCGATGACAGGGGTGGACAAAGAACAGGATGTGTCTGCCGGGAAGTGTCCCCAAACTGCTGACTTCCTCTCCCACGTGCAATCAATTCCATCCTCCTCCTGAGCCCCGAGGAAGCCATCAGCAGCTTCAGGCACGCTGCTCTCTCATTCAGAGGCTGCAAAGAGCTGCCTGATGTTCCTCTCTAATTCAAACACTTTCCGTGAATTTCTAATCTTGCAGAACAGGCTTAAATCTCTGTGCCTCTCCCACGGATGCTGTGTCAAACAGCCTGTCATCTGCCCCTTTGCTTACCACCGAGAGTCCCACAAGGTCCGTGAGACAAGCCCACCCGTCGTCGCTCCTTGGGTGAGGTTTGAGGTTGTCTGCTCCCATGTAGTCTACAGCCCCGGGAACCCCCTATCGCGCTGTGACAGACTTGATGGCCGTTGGTTTGGCTTGGGGCCTGCCTTCTGAGCTTTGTCCTGGGGCAAATGCTCCCTGCTGATCTCAGATGGCTGATTAGTCCATTTGTGCTGACTCCCCAATGGCCTGTCCACCTGATAAAACCAAAGTACCTACTGCCACTGACTGGACACCGACCTGTGGCGGGAGAGGAGAAAGCGGAACTGCCCTCCCTGGTTTCCCCAAGGCTGTCAATGTCTACAGGAGCAACCACGCCCTGCTTCCTCCCAAGGAGAGGCTGGTGGGCTTGAACCCATGACTTTGAGGGGTTGAAGGGTCCAAAATCTAACCCACAGCACCAATGGTCCCTGGCCATTGTTTGGCTAAGCCAAGGGGAAGTGGAGCTCCGGCCTGAGGAGTGGGCGAGGGTCTTTGGTCCCGGAGTCTAGTCTCCATCGCTCTCACACTCCTATTACTCATTGTCTAGCAACTTGTGGAGTCTGGGAAGGCTGCAGGGCGGGTCATCCTTGCTCCAAATGGATTAAATTCCTCTGCTTCTATTTTAGCAACCCGCATCACTGAGTTTTAGCTGCCGTTTGTGGCGGAGTCTTCTCCTCTGTCCAAGCACAGAGAGGGCGCATTCTCCTGGTGGGGTTATGGAAGCCCCGTGACCTGCAGGGTCGGTCTTTCTTTTGCCACAGAATCCAAAGGAAGCTTTCAAGACTGTTTTCATCCAAATCTTGTTATTGAGGAGCAAGTGTCCAAGGACAAGGGGCCTGGTGGTGCAGTGGTTAACGCACCGGGGCCGCCATGTAAGCCCAGCAGCTGCACACTTGGAAACCAGTGTGCCCAGGAGACCGTGCACCCCAATCAGCTCCATAGCTGGTGGGAACTCAAAGGGGAAGCCCGGAAGATGCCAGGCTAGAAGCCAGCATTACCAGGGCAGGGGCCCGGCTGCTCACAGTGGGGTCAGCACCCCGGCCGTGCTCCGACTCAGTGACCCCACGCCCGGTCCTGTGCCAGCCTCCCAACGGCCTTCCAGCTGGCTCAAGCTGTGCTGCACCACCAGCCAGTGTCTGAGTTCAAGGGAGTCCCAAGAGCTCCTCCCTCATCCACCCCAGTGAGGAGATCCAGCCACGTGCACCCACTGGCACCTCACAAACTCGCAGAGCTGGACCTTCAGAGTGAGCCCTGAAGTCCCCGTCTCTCGGCCGTTAGTCACAGCCAGACTTGGGAATTATCTGAACGCTCCTTGAGAGTGAGAATGGCCAGACTGCTGGTCTGTATGTGAAATCAGATCCGATGACCGGCATGCGTTCAATACGACAGGCTGAAGCCATGGCGGGGGAGGGAGAGGATGGAGGCACCGACAGGCAAGGTGACTCCCCTTTGACATGTCTGATGTCACTCCTTGCCCCCCCCCCCCCCCCCCCCCCCCCCCCCCCAATGTTAGGTTAGCCACCAGGACTCAGGGCATTTGTCTATCCGTTGTTATAAACCCTACGGAGTGCTGGCTGGTTTTCAACAGCGGTTCACCAGATCCTCCTGCCTTAGTCCAGAAGCTATGCAGAAACCTGGGACGCCAGAGCCACACACAGGCCTTCTCCAGGACAGACGCTGGTGCTAAGGGACACACTGGCTGGAAACCCAGTCCCGTCACTCAGCTTCTCCCCTGTAACCAACTGACTCTAACTGCTCTTGCCCACTCCGGAGTAAACTCTCATGCCAGCAGTTCAAAACCCCCCGAGGCTCCGAGGAAGTGGGCTTTGCAGTCTTTACGAACAAGCAGCAGCGCCCCAATTCTATAAGGTGGTGTCGTTTGGTGTCCACGTGCTGCTCCACGGAGAGGGTGATTCCTGGCCCTGTGAGGTGCGTCTTGGAAACCCACTCGGGTCTGACTGCCTAAAGGGCTGCTGCGAGTAGGAACGGACTCACGGAGATCGTTGGCGGGCACACACCTGTAGGCCAGCATCCTTTACCCACCCATGTGCTGAGGCTCATTTGCACTTGTGTGTTCAAATGCTCAACACATACACACTTGGCACCGTCCTCCCCCCATCTCCAAAATAACTAGCCTGTTGTTTCTTCAGCTCCGCCAACGAGCATCCCTTACTTCTACTTGGGGAAAATTATCCTGGCAAGCATTACAACCTCCAGGTCTTTGAATGCCCATCACTCTGCGTTCCCCGTGTACCCTCTACTGCTGTGCTCTGAGCACCATGATTTCCCTATGCACTTGTTGAGGGGACAGGTGGCTGCTTCCATTCTCCAGCTACTGTGAATGCGAATTCTGACTTCTGCATCGAGAATGACGCGCAGCACAGCTGAGCTGCCTGCTCGCTCTGACCTGCAGTCCAACACATCACCACCCGCCAGAAGCCACAGCGGTAACCAGATAGGAACACAAAACCATTAGAACAGGAAAACAATGCATCAAGCACGTGTTGTGTAGACTCTTAAACAAGCATCAATGACAGCTGAAGCCAAGACCCCCGGCTTCCGAGAACACCCAATGCAGACTTATAGCGCCCGTTGGGCTTTAGGCTGCGCACACTCACAGCAGATGGCCTCGCTCTCTTCCGCAGTGACACCTCACCGACTGCAAAGCCAGGCAGGCGTAGAGGTAGGGAGAATGGCTTCAAAGCCTAAGCCAGGGCTGTGGTGGCTGTGACACACTTCCTCGTGGCCATGAAATGGGTCACCTCCAGGTCTACACTCCTACTGTGGAAGCTACGTGTGCTACAATCAAAGCACCTCTCCAGGGTTCCCATCGACACTGGAGGGGTCCCCGCGAGACCCAGCTGTGAACTTCAGCACAGCGGTGGGTGGGCCAAATCCTCAAATGGGCAGAGGCAGCACGCCCTGGTGACCAGCTTCCATTCTAGCCAAGGCAGCGCCATGGGTAGCTGTGCTGCCTCACGAGGCCACGGGCGTGGAACGGACACGCCTGCACCCACCCCAGCACAGAATTCACTCCTGGGCTGTGGGCTACACCCAAGCACCCTTTAATCTGACACCCATTAAGGACAGCAGTCTGCCTACAGGAACATGGCTGTGGTAGCCAAGGTCCTGTGTCCCCCCTCCTCCATTTCCCCACAAAACAATGATTTTTGCTAAGAACCTGGATTCAGAAACAAGTGGAGTCCACTCCCAGTTGAAAGGCACCCACGCCATGTGACTAAGGAAGCCAGATGTACTTTCAAGAGCAAAACCTTCTAGGCAAAGGTCGGGTGTCCCACGCAATGAAAACCAGGAGCCACAAGCTTTCTGGCGGGACAGCTTTATTTCAGACTAGGCCATGAACTCATAGGGGATGGGCTCCAGCAGCTCCGGCTCCTTCCCATTGGTCCGCACAAAGTGGGCTACTCTCGGAGGGGCAGGCTGTTAGAATAAAAAGCACAAGGGGACGAAGTTCTAGTAAAAGCACGGCAAAATGCTCACAGCCCACTGTCCCAGCTCTGCAGCATCAACTTCTGTCCAGAGAGGAGGATACCACCCCCCTCCCTCCTGTCCAGCGCTCACCTGGCGCTTCAGCTGCACCCAGGTGCCCTTCTCCTTGGCCTCCTTCTTCTTCTGGTCGTTCTCCTTCACGCGCTTCAGGAAGCTGTCCCGGCTCTTCGAGTGCTTGATGTGCTCAATACGTACATTGATTCTCTTGGCGAGGATCTTGCCCCTGGGTAGAACAAACGGGTGAGTGCCCACAGAGACAGGCCCCACCCCGGGGAGACCGCTGGGCACGCGCAGCAAGAAAGAAGACACAAGCGATAGAACAGAACCAGCGGGCCCAATCTCACAACTGTCTGACAGGCTCAAACCCACAGCTGGAGGCTGCCCCCCCCACCCACCCTCCTGAAAGCCCGCCTCAACCTGTTTCCTCTGACAGGATCCAAGACAAACACCCAGTTTGCCTGAGTTTTAAAAGGATATTTCTTTTGCCCCACTTGAATGACCAATAAAGACATAAGTCCAATTGGCAAAGTGAAAAGGGGGGGTGCGCCTGTCCCCCCGAGAGCAATGACTTCACATACTTAACTTGCTTGTTCACAACAATGCCGACAGCGTGCTGGGTCACGTTGTAGACGCGTCCGGTCTTGCCGTGGTAGCACTTGTGCGGCATCCCCTTCTGAACAGTGCCCATGCCCTGGGGGAAGACGACCATTAGACACACACCACCACCGTCTTCCAACCCAGCCTGCCCACACGCTGGGCTTCTCCACAGGGCAGCTTGGAGCTCTCAGAGCCGGTGAAATGGATTTTTCACATTGCTTCAAAGCAATCAAACAGATAATCATCATCAAGCTCGAGTGCCAGCCTTCTCCATCCTGGTCAATCATTAACCTGGCAGCATGCCTTCTGACTAGACCAAACCCAGTGTGTTCCAAAACCCACAGTTTCAGGGCAACCTTGACATTTACCTTGATGTCCACAATGTCACCTTTCTTGTAGATTCGCATGTATGTGGCCAGGGGAACGACACCTGAAAGACAGGGCCCGGCAGAAGCCACATTAGTCACCATTGTGTACACACGCCCTCACACAAACAGGTCAACCTTAAAATCCTGTGATCAGACCATCTACAAGCAAAAGCTACTGGATCACAGAAGTCAAAGCTTCATTCTGCGCCACTAAGTAGCTATTCAGCTAAGAATCTGCTATATAAATACTGGGCCTTTTATCCATGATCAAGTTGGGGGTGGTCCCTGCCTGAGGCGGCCTGCTGGCCCCACTGGAGACGCCAACTCACCATGTTTCCTGAAGGGCCTAGAGAACATGTAGCGGGTGCCCCGCCTCTTCCCCTTGGTGTTCGTCATGTTGGCAGATCACTGTGGGCAGAAAGTATAAAAGCATTATGTGGACGTCAAGGTGGGCCTAGCCATTCCTGTCAGCAGATTAAGCAGAGGGAGGACACACGAATGACAAGCTGGAGCCCAGGCCTGTTTCCTCCCAAAGATAAAACCCACCATGCTGTCCTCTGAGGATCGACTGGAACTCAGACTCTTTCTACTGGAGCTGCCAAGTGCTCAGCCAATTCAACCCCGGGAAGCAGGCTGGCAGACAGGCAGGCCTCAGACCATGGCACTGGCCCAGAACCCGAAACTGGGAATCACAGCCCACTCCAGCAGTCTCTCTTCTTAGGCTTCAAGAACCCAACAAGACCCCATCCTCACTACAGGTACAGCCCAGCCTGGTTGCCAACAGCACTGGTGTACAAATAGGGTGCAATTTCCCCAGCCTTCCAATTTCACACATCAATCAAACCCTCGGGTGGCCACCAGGCTTTCGGATCTCACATCTCTTCAACACAAAAGCCACCGACCGTCACAAAATGCGTACATGGTTCACACTTATGGCTGTATAATAACCACCACCACCTCCATCCTTGCTAAACAAAGTCCAAACCCAGAGTCAGACCCTATAGGACAGGGTAGAATTGCCCCTATAGATTCCAGACTGTAACTTTTTGCATTTTTTAAAAAAACTTAAGCGTAGTAGTTGTGCGCGGGACTGCGGCCCACTGGGATGGAGGTTCAATTCCAGCAACAGCTCCACCGGAGCAAAGGCTGGGCCTCCTACTCCCACCACCAGAGAGCAGTGATGCCTAAAAAAAAAATAAATAAATAAAAAGCAGTAGAAAGGCTTTCTACTTCTGTAAGTTAGTCTCAGAAATCCAGAAACTACCCATGCTTTAAACAGCCGCTAAGTGTGGTTGGGTTTCGTGTACCTACCACACAGGAGCGTCACCTGACCCCCTTAACAGAGGCAGCCACCTACCTCTAAATTCCAAGCCTCAAGGTCCCTCCCTGCTGTTTATGGACTTGCTGATGCCATGCAGGTCCAGGCGGAAATTATTCCCCCCACTGGCCAGTTCCCTCAGGTAAGAAACCCCATCTCACAGCATTTCAAAGCCACCCTGGGGGGCAATGTCTTGGTGCACAGTGCGGGCTTGTTAGTGCCATCCTCACCGTCCTTAGGGGACCCATCTCCTTGGCCTTCCTCATTTCCCCCCGCCCCGCTCATCTCTCCTGACATGTCCCCAGCACGTGCGACAAAGCCTTCCAGGAGACAGGATACGGATCCTATCTCACTGGCTGTTAAAAAAAGGAGGGGGAGGGGGGGAACAATACCAGAGTCCATTGCGCCCCATAGCGATTCTAAGATTTTCGTTTGTTTTTTGGGCATCACTGCCCTCAGGTGGTGGGAGGAGGAGGCCCAGCCTTGCTCCTGGTGAGCTGCTGCTGGATTTGAACCTCAGTCCCGCGCTCAACGACTACGAAACCGGGGCTCAGCCCGACTCTTAAGGTTTCTAAAGCTCGGTGTTCATCTACAAGTGAAAAACGACGGCCTCTGAGCGAGGTGCCTTCTCCCTGCCCGTCCTCGACAGGACATCCCAAAATACCAAGCACGTGCACGCAAGACCCTGAAAAGGGTCCCCCCCCCCCCCGCCCATGATCCGGGTTCTACGGGGAAGAACGTCTGGACAGCAGACCAGTACGTGCCCAGGGGACGCGGAGGGCGCGAGGCCTGCCCAGGCTTCCCGGCCCCGTTCCCGCCACCCCGCCGCGCTCACGTTCCACAATGGACACCAGCCCTCCGCCGCCGGGCCCCGCCAACCGCCCGGGACCCCAGGCCCGGGGCTGAGGCCGCGGGAACGAGGAGGCCCACAGCCTCCCGGGCGGCCGTCTCCCCCGCGAGGCTCGGCGGCGTCCCCCTGCGGCCTGCAGCACCGCAGCCCGGCCCTGGCCGCCCGCCCACAGACCCCAGGTAAGACCCACTGCCCTTCGGGGTCGTCCTGCTTCGGCTTCGGGGTCCCTGGGCCAGGGCTCGCGCCCGCAAAGCCCGAAACGCCGGGAGCCACGCGCACGCCCTACCTGCAAGATGGCGGTTCCGGCCGAAAAGAAGGGGGCGGAGCCGCTGCGCACCACTTCCAAGGACCCGCGGGCTGCCCGCGGCACCGCCTGAAGGGACCCCCCGGCCGAAAACCACGGTTCAACCCCGAGGAGGAGTCGTTCCTGAGGGCGAGGGGCGGGGGTCTGTGAAGCTAGTGCCCTCTTTTGCGAGCGAGCTCGTCAAACTGCAACTGCTGACACTCGGATAGTGTCAGGCAGCCCGGAAAGGGGACCTTCGGGGGCAGCCGCCAGATACTACGCTGAGCGTCATGCCGTCAGGCCCAGCGTCAGAGCCGAAGCCGGAAGTAGGCGTGCGTGTGCGTGTGCGTGTGCGTGTGCGTGTGCGTGTGCGACCGCGGGGGCGGGTTTCGAGTCTTTAGAGGCGTTCTTTGATTTGCGGGAACACGTGTGCGCGAACGATTAGCCGTCGTCAGGCACGAGTAGCATCCCGTGTGTCTTCGCAAGCGTTTACCGTTTGTCGGCGCGTCCACACATAGTTTAGGTGCGTGAGTTGCTGTGAGCGATCTGGGAAAAAAATCTAGTATAATTGAAAGTTTTATATATTATGCCCTAGCTAACCACATTCACTGCTATTTGCATAATACCGACTCAGCGACCCTATAGGACAGGGTGGATGGAGTTGGCCCTCTGGGTGTCCGAGACTGTCACTCTATGGGGGAAAAGTCCCGTCTGCCTCCTGACGAGAGACTGCAGGTTTCGAACTGCAGACCTTTCGGATTGCAGACCAACTCGGAACCACTACTACACTCCAGGGCTCCTTTAAGGCAGCGGTTCTCAACCTGTGGGACGCGACCGTGCTGGAGGTCAAAGGGCCCTTTCACTGGGGTCGCCTAAGGCTATCAGAAAACACATTTCCGAGGGTCTTAACCTCTGACAGTCTGCTGACATGCAGGCACTCCCACCTACCTGATTTGAAGACTGTTACCCATACTACACCATGCTTCAAGACAAAATTCCATTGATTTGTCATTAGAAGTAAATATTTCACAATATATAATGACATTGTTTTTGTGATGGATCACTGTGCTTCAATGATGTTCAGTTTGTGACAATGAAAATACACCCTGCATATCCGTGAAAATACATCTTGCATATGAATCTGACGGTTCACAACAGTAGCAAAATTACAGGGATGAAGTAGCAACAGAAATAATTTTATGGTTGGGGTCACCGCCACATGAGGTACTATATGAAAGGGTAGTGGCATTGGGAAGGTTCAGAACCACTGCTCTAAGGTCTAGCTTTCCACCTCCAAGTATATGCTCTATGGAAACTTTCACTGGGGAACAGTGGTGGGCATAGCCACTGGACACAATCATTTCGGAACCTCCGTCGATTTAAAAGAACAACAAACAAACACTGCCATCCAGTGGAATCTGGCTCACGGTGATCACTCAAATGAATGGCCGCATCTTTTTCCCAAGGAGTCGCTGGCAGGTTTGAACAGCCAACCTTGCTTTTAGCAGCCTAAAACTTGCCTAACAGCGCCACCTTGTGAATCAAGGTATTTTGGAATAGTGCACAATAAAACGTGCCAGTAAAATAAGATCGAGTTCCGATGCCTTATGAGGAGGCAATTATCAATTGCCTAATTATCAAGGAGCCATGGTGGCATAGTGGGTTACACTCTGGGCTGCTAACCACAAGGTCAGGAGTCTGAAACCACCAGCCAGCCACAGGTCACAGGTGAGGTTTTCAACTCCGGTAGAAATAAGGCTTTAAGCCACAGAGGCAGTTCCACCCTGTCCTGCAGAGTAGCAATGACTGGTTGGCTCTTGTTAGTTGTCAGATGTTGGTTGCCCAGTCCATTCACAGCCAAGGCAACCCCCTCCACAGCAGAACCAAACACTGTCCGGACCTGCCTCATCTAAGCACTTCTTGATGCTTGGCGGGTATTTCTACTGGCTGCATGCCAGTCCATTGCACTCCGGCGGCACCCTTTGCCGCCCCTCTCTGCTTGACCAGGCGCCATGTCACCCCCTGTGGTGGAACCCTCCCTATGACCCTCCAAAGTGAGGGAGCGGAGAATGTCATGCTGTGAGCCATGGGGCTTTTGTGGGCTCGTTTTCAGAAGTAGGTTGCCAAACATTTTCTTCCTTGCCTGGCTTCATCTGGAAGGTCCACTGGAACCTGCCCACCCTGACGATCCTGCTGTTATGTTTAAAACTGGCAACATAGCCATAGCTTCCAGCATGATGGCAACATGCAAACCACAAAAGTGTACCGTATGTGTATCTATCTATCTATCTATCTATCTATCTATCTATCTATCTATCTATCAATACATCTATTTTCCACCTTCAAAATGTTGCTGTCGCTTTGTGTTTGCCTCACATTCACGGCCTGAAGTTCCTTCCCTGAAGAACACTATGCTTTGTACATTTTGTACAAGTCAAAATGGCAGGTTGGGCACCCAGAAGGCATTCTAGTTGTGTTCTTTTTCAATGGCCTTTGAGTTTGGGGAAATAAAAAGAAGTCTGCGGAGACAAGACATGCAGACTCTATGGTAAGTGAAGTGAGATTTCCCAACGAAGGCCATTACAGGCCTTCCTTATAGGCCACCCGTGCTGCCCTCAGGGCGTGAGCAGGAATAAGGTAGTGATGGGAATGCAACTTTCAGGCCTTGTTCTTACAAACACAGCTTTCCGTTTCTTAAAACTTTGTCTGAAGAGCACCCGGACTTTGAGCCTCTACTAAAACCACACCTAAGAACAAGAATAGTTTGTTCTCATAATGTGGCACTGTATGATACTCACCTTCCTGACACAATCGCTGAAGACAAATGGCTGCATAAGCAAATACAGTGAAGAAAGCTGATGGTGCCTGACTACTAAAAGATAAAGCGTCAGGGATCTTAAAAGACTTGGAGTTAAACAAGCGGTCATCTAGCAGAGAGGCCACCAAGCTCACATGAAAGAAGCATACCAGCCTGTGTGAGCAGGAGGTGTTAATGGAAATAGGGATTAGAAGTTCAAAAACAAATCAAATTGATGTGAAGGAGCGTAGACCAAGTGGAGACCTGAAGCCCCCCTGCAAGATGATTGGACAGGTCCTCATAGGGGGTCTGCATGGTGTATGTGTGAGGAATTCAGGGTGCAGTATGGCGCTGATGAAATATATAACTATCCTCTGGTTCTTTAATAGTTCCCACCCTTACTATTGAAACCTATGTTTCACCTCATTAATACTGTTAGAACATATACATATTTTCATGTGTATAATTAGGGTCACTTGATGCAGGTGTGCCAGGATAAATGACCCCTCAACAACAGCTAAAGAGCAAATGATTCCCTGAGGATACAGGAAAGTGGAGGGGGGGAAGAGAGAACTGATGGCAGTGATGGCTGTATAGCCCCCACCAGGACAACAAATAACAGAATTGTAGGCAAATGAATATATTGGCTGGAGTAAGATATGACTAAAAATATATATATATATATATATACAAGGGGGTACTTGGAAAGCTCCACTGGGTGGAGCCTTTGTAGTATGCATTTTTCCCACTAGGCGAGCATCCAGCAACTCCCTCTGAGTTGGTGCATCCAGTGGCATAGCCTGGGAAGGTTCTCTCTGGTCACAGTGAAGTTTTTCATGGCAGCAGTTTCACTTGAACCTCAATTTTTTGTGTTGGCCAATCGAAGAGAAAAGCATGTGGCTGTGAAGCTTTGTTTTCTGCTCAGGAAAAAATGCCATAAAAACTGCTGTGATGTTGAGCACAGCTTACAAGGACAGTGCTATAGGAAATACTCGAGTGTAGGAGTGGTTTTCTCCTTTCAAAAAAAGGTGAACTATCAATTGACGACAAACCTCATTCTGGAGATGGGAAAGTTATCTGGACCAGCTCTGTTCAGCAAATTTTAAGGCAAGATGTGGGACTGAGAAGGGTCAATGTGAAATTTGTTGCCTCGGGTTCTGACCAGGGAAAGAGTGTCAAGTGAACTATGCCATGGTTTGAAAGGACAGCTCCAAAGCAACACAGACCTTTTTTTCCCCCAAAGTCTTTACGGGTGATGAGACATGGTACAATTCTTCTGACCCCAAAGACAAACATCAATCAAGCTAATGGAAGACATCGTCACCTCCCACCCCCCACCCTCCACCCCCCAAAAAAACTTGTCAAGTGAAATCAAAGATCAAGATGATAGGCTCATTTGTTTGTCCCATATGAGGGGCTCATGCATTTGGAGTTTGTTCCACCGGGTCTGATTGTTCATCAAACTTTCCATTTAGAGGTTCTGGAAAGATTGTGTAATGGTATGCAACAATGAAAAAAAAGGCCTGATTTGTGGCAGATGGGGGAGCAGTTTTGCCACCAGGACAATGAACCTGCTCATGCAGCCATCTCGGTGCACCCATTTGGGGCCCAGGAACCTTATTCACCTGTGCAGCTTCTTTTTGTTTACACAGACAAAGAGGGACATGAAAGGACAGCAATCTGGAAAAAGTAGAAGAGGTAACGAAGAAACCGAGGGAGGTGCTGTCAGCCATCCAGACAGATGAGTTCGAAGAATGTTTCCAAGAATGGAATCACAGATTTGACTAATGTATTAAGTGTAATGGAGAGTACTTTGAAGGGGATAAGGTTGTTTTGTTAAAAAGAATTAGATATTTAGCTTTGGAGAAATAATTCCATTTTCCTTGAGGTACCCCTTTGTGTGTGCATGTATGTATCTACACAACAATAGAACAATCATAGTATATAGCAGTAGCAACTGGTTCCTGGGGGGAGGGAGGGGACAAAGGAGAGCTGATAGCAAAGAGTTCAAAAAGAAAATATTTTGAAAGTGATTGTAGTAGCAATTGTACAATTATGCTTGATCCCTTTGAAGTATGGAATGTGATGACATCTGTAAGAGCTCCCAATTAAATGATGAATAGTAATTTAAAAAATCTGTCACTGTGTGTGTTGGGGGAGGGGGCACGTCTTTCTAGTAAGCCCCACGATGATCCTGTGTCCTTTGAGATGACCCCTTTGACATCCTAAAACTCAGTCACCATCACCGGGGCTGATATCTCTCTCTGCCTTCAATGGAGCTGGCCCAGCAGACCCACTGGGAAGGACCTCAGTGTTTTTCAAAGGCACCTCAAGGAGAATGCCAGGAGCCCTGGCGGCATCGTGGCTATGTGTTGAGTCACTAACTGGGAGGTTAGCAGTTTGAGCCCACCTGCTGCTCCTTGGGCGGGGAGGAGGTTTACTGCTCCCATAAAGAGTGGCAGTCTTGTAACCCACAGGACCACGTCTGCCTTATCCTGTGGGGTCGCTTTAAGGCAGAATCAACTCAATGGCCCTGCGTTTGTTTTGCCGTGTGGAAGGCGACTCAGAGAAAAGTGTGGCCGAGAGAGCTTGTTTGCAGACACGCGTGGGTCACGGAGACACTCAGGTTGCTTGGAAGCTACCCGTGTATGAATGAGCTGGAGCCCTGGTAGCAATCCTTTGTGAGTGACTGACGTGGAATGAGGAGCTGAGGTACAGAAAAGCTAGCAGAGACAGAGGAGGGACATGCCCTCCACGTGAAACCCACTAAGGATGCGCGAGGAGCAGAAACTGAAGACAGATAAGGACCTGTCCTCTCAGCCCAGAGAGCCTGTGTCCTGGATTTAGACTTTTAGCTTCCTGCACTGTGAGAAAATAACTTTCTGTTTGTGAAAGCCACCCCGTTTAGTCTTGATATAATAGAGAACTGGATTTATGGAAATACTCCGTCATCACCAACGTATTTACATTTTTGTCTTACGTGTGTACTCTCTTAGGCAGGCCATTGCCACCTGTTTCTGAACCAGAGGCCAGACTCACCTTCTTCCTGCTCCAGCATCATCATCAAGAAGATCCATGCCTGGATCTGGCCAACCGGTTACTCTCTGCTCCATCATTACATCTTGGAGGGAACAGGCCCGAGACAGGAGAGATGTTTGGAGGGTCCTCCTTGATTAGAGACAGGGGAGAAAGAGAAAGAAGAGACCCAAAGGAAGCCTCCCACAGGGACAAACTTGATGAAAGCAGAACTCAAGGAGCAGGGGGGTTTCAGGTAAAAGGCACAGCCTGTGGAAGGCACGGAGATGGACAGCAAGGGAAGACACACAGCAAGAAAGCCTCCCAGTGCATTTTGAAAAGCAGACCCACCAGTGTGACGTGCTGTGCTAGAGTGAAGTCTGTTTGTTGATGATTCTGCACTCATCTGCTGTCAAAGCAAGCAAAAGCCGCAAGTCTTGATCAGTATCTAGAGTCACGTCTCTGTATTTCTCTTTCTGCGTTTTCTCCGGAGGGCAGCTTTTCCCGAGAGAGGAGACATGGTTCTGTCCGGAGGCTGCACTTGGCTGCCAAGGGCATCTCTTGCCTCTCATAGATGATTTGGCTTCTCCCTTTGTAGACTGGCAGCAGAGTGGTATCAAACAAGAACCACTTTGGAGTTTTAGTGTCTAAAGTACACCGTGAGAATTCTTGCTGCCAAGAAAATGTCACCCTCAAGGCAGATCGCGAAAATAACAAGGAATAGAAATACCACGAATAATGGAAAACCATGTGATGAAAACTTACGATGCGAAATCCTTACCTTCTTTGTAGGAGAGGGGAGCCTTGGCTAAGGGATTGGTGACTGTCTGAAAGATTGGCAGTTCCAATCCACCATTCGCTCTTTGGGAGAGAGATGGGGGATCTGTTCCTGTAAAGATTGTAGCCTTGGAAGCCCTATGGGGGCAAAACAACGGAAAGAAACTCGCCAAAGATACAGAAGAACTAACAACAGAATCAACCAAATAAATCTCTAAAGGTATACGGAACTCCCCATTCAGCAAGAACACAGTATACACTCTTTTCTAGTATGCATAGAAGATTCCCAAGAGTCAATCATCTGTTAGGCCACAAAGCACACATCTATTTATTTTAAAATGCTGAAAAACTACAAGGCAGCTTCTCAGATCACCAAATGAGAAAACAGTAGAAAGATCTATGGGTGGGTGAGTGAAGCAGAATTAAATATATGAAAATAGAATAAGACCTTGCTTTAAGACTAGTGGGCAACAGAACGCATAAAATTTTTTTAAATTCCTAGAATCAAATGAGAATGAAAGCAACACACCAAGATCTATGAAGCACAGCAAATGCAGTGCCCAAAGGACAATTCATAGCAATAAACACATCCAAAAGAGAATGAACCAAAATTAGCACCACAGCCCAACAGTTCAAACAGATAGACAGGAGAGGATGCAGTGTCAGCAGAAGAAAGAAAATAAAGATTTAAATGGGGGCTGAGCCCCGGTGGCATAGTGGTTATGTGCAGGACTGCAGCCCACTGGGTTGGCAGTTCAAATCCAGCAGCAGCTCTCCAGGAAAAAGGCTGGGTCTCCTACTCCCACCAGAGGACAGTGATGCACCCCCCCCCAAAAAAAGAGATTTAAATGGAAAAAATGGTAAACAGCATCGATAAGACAAGCAGCTGGTTCTCTGAAAAAAAGTAACCAAAATTAACAAGCGAATGACAAATTTAACAAAGGAAAGCCTGGAGAAATTGCAAAAGATAGAATTAAAAATTAAAACATATGATGTCCCAACACATCTGACTGAAATGAAAAAGGCAATACCAACATACCACAAAGAACTGAACTCCAATAAATATGAAAACCTAGACAAATTGGACGAGTTTCCAGCAGCATACTACTTATCCAGGCTAACACAATCAGAGCCCTGGACAGACCCGTAACAAAAGAAACAGATCACTTAAAAACTCTTTGGTTTTTTTTTGGGGGGGGCATCACTGCCCTCTGGTGGTGGGAGTAGGAGGTCCAGCCCCACTGCTGGAATTGAACCTCCATCCCAGTGGGCCGCAGTCCCACGCACAACCACTACGCCACCGGGGCTCGGCCCCACTTAAAAACTCTTAATAAGAAAAAAAGGCCCTGGACTAGGTAGTTTTAACCATCACATTCTACCAGACATTCAAAGAGTTAGCACTGACTCTACACAATCAAATTCTTACATAAAGGATGAAAATTATAGATCCATATCCCTCATGACTATCGACACCAAGAATCCTTAAGAAAATCATAGCCATTTGTATGAAATAGCCTTCGAAATAAAACAAAACATGACCAAGTGATAGGTATTCATGCCAGGTATGCTGGGATGATAGTGCAACATTATAAATAGAATAGTTCTGTTTCATTACATAAGTCAGCTATGACAGTGAACCCACGAGCAGATCTGCTGCGGCAGGAAAGGCATCGGACAAAACCGATTCTTGAAAATGGCCAACATACATTTTCAATGGGAGGAGCCAAAAATATCCCCCTGTGAACGAGAACGAGACAAAGATTTGTCACCTGGATCACCACTCCTAATCAATATTTATTAGAAGCCCTGGCTGGAGCAAGAAGGAAAGAAACAGGCGCGAGAGGTATCCAGGTAAGAAACTGGAAAAGTAAAACTGCCTCTGTCTGCAGAGGTCTTGATCCTGCACTTAAAAATCCTAGACGCTCAACAGGAACACTACAAAAGTAACAGGAGGATTCAGTAAGCGACACGGCACAAGGTTCACGTGCAAAAACAGTCATATTGTCTACACTTACAAAGAACTCCGAAAAAAATATCGGGGGTGGGTGGGGGGAAGGCCATGTACAATTACTCCCCAACAGGTAGAAATCAACCTAACCATAGATGGAAAAGACCTGTGCAAAGAAAACCCAAACACTACGACAAGAAACCAGAAAAGACCAGAATTACGTGGAAGTACATACCAGGCTCATGGATGGGAAGATATGCCTGATGAAAATGGCATTGTTAACCAACATGATCTACAGACTGTTATCCCAAATCCAGATGCCATCGTCATTCCCTGTCCCGAGAGGACAAGCCCGCTTGCCTTTTTTAAAATAAGAAGAGCCACTGTCATTTGGAAAGATGGAAAGCCTGAGACTCAACGGCCATTGAGTCCATTCTGAGTCAAAGCATCTGTATGGGAAAGAGAACTGGCCCTAGGCGTTTCCCAGCCTGTGAATCCTTACAGGAGGAGCGAGCCTCGTCTTTCTCTTGCCGAGCAGCCAGCGCCTACCAAGTGCTGACCCTGCAGTAAGTAGCCCAATCCATAACCCACAATGCTACGGAGGCTCCTTGAACCAAATGCTTAGCAAACCGCAAAGTCGGAGGAAGTATTTGGAGGGAGAAAGAGAAAAGGTGGAGCTGGGAGGTGGAACAAGGCAGCCCAGTTGGACCAACTCACAGTAAAGAACAGTCTTAGCATCTGTGATGGAATTTGAGAAATGGATCCTAGTTGCAGAGTCTTATCAAGACAGCCATGGCGTTTTCCATCACCTCAGAGGCTCCTGCGAGGCAAGAAGGGCGAGGCTTCACCTCACATATCTGGAAACATCTGGAAAGACCCATCCCCGGGGAAGGACACCGTGTGTGGTAAAGAGGGGCACCAGACAAGAGCAGGCCCCCGAGGAGGTGGGTTGACGCAGTGGTTGAAACAATGGACTCACAGGTTGGCCCAGTGGTGAGGCTGGTGTAGGACTGGGCAGTGTTTCATTCTGTCATTCTCAGGGACAGTGTGGGTCGGAGCCCACTGGATGCTGGCCCCTCACCAGAGCAACACAGTGACGAGGATAATGCGTGGCCAGGACCCCCACTGATCTCGCCACCCTTCAATGAACCCCACATGCGTTCATCATCCAGGTTGTCACCGTAAACCTGCACCGTCCCAGGTACTTTGGTTGTCACACTCACTGAGGTAGGAAGGCAGGTTTGGAACAGAGGAACGACGTGACTCTACTTACTTCTGTGGAAGTTAATTGAAAGGGGAAAATCTCAAGCATCATAATTGGGAATTTCCATACCTCATCCACAGTAATGAGGAGAAAGCTTAGCAAGGACACAGAACAATTGAACAACACTATTAATCAAGTAGACTTACTGGATATCTACTCGGCCCCACCCCCACCTCAGTAAAAAAAAAAAAAAAAAGAAGAAGAGCGTGGGGGGAGGGCCAGGGTCTGCCCAAACCAAATGGGAGCAAACTAAGAGGAAAGAAAGAGTGGTCCACCTCCTGGCCCACTAAACTTCAAGGACGGCAGCTCAGAGCAGTCAATGCACAGAGAGGACCATGGGACCGTCCCCACCATGAGTCACAATATCCCCTCACTAACCCACAGTGCCACGGGGGACAGCGCTAGGGACACTGTGGGAATTGTGCTTGGTCTGAAACACACACACACACACACACACACCACCCACTCCAGGGCAATGCACAAACACAGCAGAGTAGCAAGGAAGCAAAGCGACGAAGTCCCCGAGGAGTCCAGAGAACAGACTTCTGATTAGGGGTTGGGGCAGGACTTGGCACCTCCTCAGACTCTATCTGACAGCATTTACAGGGTGAGCAGACACACTGGAACTATTTATGGGCTTTTTTTTTTTCATGTATCTATGGTAGGTAGGCAGGATTGTTTATAATCCCGAGGAGAAAACAACAGGACCGGCGTTCCGGGAGGACTTTAGGGAGTTAGCAAACCCAGGGACAAGGGAACAGCCAGAGATCTACATTTGATGGCAAGAAAGGTGTAGAATGCCTGGCGGGGTTTGATCAAGGGCAGTGGACCCGAGAGGAGCCACTGAGAGCCAAATGAAGGCTGAGCTTGATAGTGGGACAGGAAATAGAAGAAAGGACAAGGAGGCAAAAGACATTTATAGAGGTATTAGTATAGGTATGCATATATGTCAACATATATAACAATAGGAATGTAGGTCTGTGTATATGTATTTATATGTTAAATATGAAGGTAGCAGATGGATATTGGGCCTCTACTCAAGCCTTCCCTCAACGCAACAACACTTTGTTCTAATAACCCGGCTTCGGTGATGCTCACCTTCCTGACACAATCCCTGAAGACGAAATAGGTACGTAAGCAAGTGCGGTGAAAAAAACTGACGGTGCCCTGCTATTCCAAGATATAGGGGTCTTAAAAGGTTGAAGTTAAACAAGCAGCCCTCTAGCAGGGAAGCAGCGAAGCCCACATGGAAGAAGCACACCAACTCGTGTGATCACGTGCTGTTGATGGGATAAAGTATCAGGCATCAGAAGACCCAAAAGAATCATATTGATGCAAATGAGAAGGATCGGAGTGGAGACCCAAAGCCCAGCGGTAGCAGCTGGACATCCCCTCACAGACAGCCACAAGGAAGGGATGAGGCTGCCAGGTACAGCACTGACAAAACAGACAACATTCCTCTAGGTCAGGGGTTCTCAACCTGTGGCTTGTGACCCCTTTGGGATTTAAAAAACCCTTTCACAGGGGTTGCCTGATTCATAACAGTAGCAAAATTGTAGTTATGAAGTAGCAATGAAAATAATCTTATGGTTGAGGGTCACTACAGCATGAGAAACCGTATTAAAGGGTCACGACATTAGGAAGGTTGAGAACTATTGCACTAGATCTTTGATGCACTCACCTCCCACCCCCTCACCATCATGACCCCAGTTCAACCTTACAAACCCAGCTAGACTAGAGCATGTGCATGGTGCAGATAAGAGCTTTTGATACTCAGAATCCAGGACAGATCAATCTTTCAGGAACAGTAATGGGAGTAGCCATACCATGAAGGTAGGAGGGAGGGGGGAGAAGAGGCCGAAAGGGGGGAACTGATCACAAGGATCGACGTATAACAAGTCCCCCCCCCCAAACCAGGGCCAAACAATAGAAGCATAAACAAAGGGAGACGGCAGACAGTCTAAGATATAAAAAGAATAATAATTTATCAAGGGTTCACAAGCGTGGGAGGGTGAGGAAGGGAGGGGGGAAAAGAGGAGCTGATACCCAGGACTCGACTAGAGAGAAAATGTTTTGAAAACAATGATGCAACAGGCGTACAAACGTGCTTCTTACAACTGATGTATGGATATAGAAGAGCTTTAAGAGTCCCCAATAAAATGATTTATAAAAAGCAAAGACCCCAGAGTAATCGTTCTTCTCAGGAGACATGGAGCAGTCTCCCTGGAAAGAACTGCACTCATGCAGAGCAGGTTCTCATAGCACGGCAGATTTAGGGAATCGCGTAGCTGTCAGGGCTGATCTCAGAAAGGAAGAAAGACTTCCAATCAGAAGCCTAACTCACTATCTTAAAAAAACGATGAGTCAGCCCCAACCCAAAGCAAGCAGAGAAAGGAAAGAATAAAGATTAGAGGAGAAACTGCATTGTGAGATTGGAGGGTGGAGGAGAGACCCAAAGCCCATCTGTGGACAATGGACCATCCTCCCACAGAGGGGTCACGGGGAGGGGATGAGTCGCTCGGAGCAGTAGAGCAATGGATCACACAATATACCTCTCATCTCCAGAAGCCTCCTCACGCCGCACCGCTGTGACCCCAGTGCTGCTGCCCCCTCTGGACTGGACAGGAGCATGTACATAGGTATTGGCAAGAGATAAAGCCCACAGCACCCGGGACCCAGGAACAGGAGTGGGGATAGCGACACCAGAAGGGGAAGAGGAAGGAGAGGAGAGGTGGGGAGGGAGCGGACACGGATCACAATGATCAGCACATAACCACACACCCCCCCTTTCCTGGGAGAGGAACGACAAGAAACGTGAGAAGGGAGACCGGTCAGTGTGAGCAATGAAAATGATAATAATCGATGATCTGTCAAGGGG
>PVJH01021397.1:0-12561 GCA_004026705.1 Nesogale talazaci | reverse complement strand
CACATGGAACTACACTGATGAAGCCAAAGCCCTGGAGCTGGAGGAGCCACGTGGAGACCCACACCAGCCCTGAGATGCTTCCACCGCCACTGGATCCACAAGACTTCCCACCCACTGGCCTGTGCTCTCCCTGCACTCGTTGTCCTTGCATGTGTTGCAAGAGTCTGAAGAGGAATTTACAGGCTGGTGTTGTTGGACATATGGGCTAATAGTGCACGTATGGGCTTGATCTGGACTGGGCTGGGATGTTTTCAAAATATACAATCGCTCAGTTGAGCCCTGGTGGCGCAGTGGTTGTGTGCGGAACTGCAGCCCACAGGGTTGACTGTTCAAATCCAGCAGCAGCTCTCCAGGAGCAAAGCGGGGCTTCCTACTCCCACCAGGGCAATGATGCGAATACACACACACACACACACACACACACACACACTTACTTGCTCTTTGACATAAAGCTCGCTATTGCACACATATGAATGTCTCTGAATTTGTTTCTCCAGTCAACCCGGACTCACACACTGAACGTGGGAGTTGTGAAAAGAGCCAACACACGTGGAGGGGGAGCGTGAGGAAATACTGGGATAGAGAGAGGACTGGTGGCGCAGAAGGTTGACCGGTGGCCTGCTCCTGCTCACCAGAGGGTCAGCAGCTTAAACTCACCAGCTGCTCCGCGGGAGGAAAATGAGGCTGTCCGACCCCATGCAGCCCTGCAGCCTGATGTCCGGCGGGGGCAGTCCTACGCTGGCCTACAGTGTTGTGAGGAGTCAGAATGGATGCCGCAGCCGTGGGCTCCAGAGACTGAAAAGCATCATGTCTGAACCGCGGCCTGAATCCCGCCCCACGCCTCACTGTGGCAGCCGGGTCCCTGCAGCCCTGGACACTAAGGGGACAGGGGATGGCCGTGGTTGGTGTTTGGGGACAACAGCTCCACATTCCTAAATATTCAGGCTTTGTGAGACAGGAGGGCTTGCCTGGCAGTCAGGATGAGACCGACAGGGCATACCTCACGACTACTCAACCCACTGACTGACCCCTGCACAGTGACATTCTGCTGAGGACACACCTGGGAAAGCCCTTCCCTGGGCTGCTGGAGAGGAGCGGAGGTCACCTCCCTTCGAAGGTCCTTGGTCCAAGGGAAAGATCAAGAAGAATTCCATGGAGGCGTGATCTATGGGGGGACTCTGCCCATGGATTTTTGGGCAGTCACTGCCATCCATAGGGTTTTACAAACTGGAGTGTTGAGCATATAAGCTCTAATACAGAGGGTGGGATGGGGGAAGGGAACCTTCTGGCACACTGCTGACAACAAGGCAAGACATCGTTATTTTATGAAGTAGCTTGGTGGTTTCTCAAAAGACTGAACATGGAGTCATAGTGGGATTGTAAACTGACGTCAAATTGGCCCCTCTCTTAGCAACCCATAGCAACAGAAGGACACACTCTCTGTGGCGTCCTGCAACCCCCGCCAGACCTGACCTCACAGCTGCAGCTACCGCATCCATCCGTCTCCTTGACAGTCTTCCTCTTTTTTTTTGCCGCCCCTCTCCTTCAGCAAGCCCGGTGTCCTTCTCCAGGGACTGGTCCCTCCTGACATGTCCAAAGTTCACGAGATGAGTATTGTCATTCTTCCTCCTGTGGGACCTTCTCACCCTGCTTCTCCCATGCCAGACGGGGTTGTTTTTAAGCACCCCTTGTCAAAGCATCGATTCTTTTACTGACTTCCCTATCTATTGTCTAGATGGTGCATGCAGATGAAGAGATAGAAAATATTATGAGTTAGGTTAATGGCACCTCAGTCCTCAGAGTGATGTCTTTGCTTCGTAAAAATTAGAGAACTCTCGGGGCTCAAAACTCACTGCCACTGAGTCCACACCAACTCATTGGGACCCTACAGGACAGGGTAGAATGGTGGCCCCTGAGTTTCTGAGACTAATTGTTGACAGGCGCCGGAAATTTCATCTCTCTCCACTTTAAGAAGTACACACACACAGTGAGAGAGAGAGAGAGAGAGAGAGAGAGAGAGAGAGAGAGAGAGAGAGAGAGAGAGAACGTGAATGGAAGCAAAAAAGCACTGCTACTTGCATCCCAGTTCATGTCTGCAGGGGCTTTGGTTCCAAACAAAGTCTGTCTGAGCCTATGTCTATGACCCAGGCACGAGCACAGACAGGTTCTCCCAGGAATACACTTGCTGCTGTCTCGTTCTCTCCATGCCAACTCCTTGCCATCGAGTCACTCACGGTGACCCTACAGAACTGCCCCTCTCGCTTTCCCAGATTCCAAATCTTAACGGAAGCAGACAGCCTCAACTCTCTGCCATGGAGCGATTGGAGGATTCAAACCGCCTACCTTGCAACTAGCAGCCCAACATGTAGCGTCCTGTGCCACAAGGTCTCCTCAAAACGCAAAACTTACCGTCATCATTGGGTCAATTTTGACTCACAGCGCCGCCACAGGACAGGCTCCAACTGCTCGTGGAGTTTCAGACGGTAATTTTCTGGGAGCAGGAAGCCCTGTCTTCCCTCGGAGTACTTTCAGATGGAAGCAGGGACAGGGGTTCAAGAGAAACGGTGTATCTGCCAAAAGGCCAAAGAGGTGGGCTCTGCGGGTGCTGGCAGTCTTGTGTGATTCCAAGGGCCGCCTTGATAGTTTTCTCAAAGAACACGAGGCAATCACAAGGGAGTTCTAGGAAACCTGAGAACTGGGTTGGTGAGAGGCAGAGCAGGAAGTGGTGCTGAGGGCATTCCTTCATGACCCCAGACCTGCTCAGTCTTCCAGGGTAGCCAGGGCCGTCCTTGGAGCTTGTCCTTGGGAAGCCTGACTCCATCTACCTTCCAGCACAGATCTCGTCCCACCCAGACATCTTTTTGTTCCCTAAATTCAAAGAGCACTGCAAGGGGACAAGATGTGGGCCTGTCGTGGATGTGGAAATTGACATCTTGAGATGGTGCAAATCAATGAGCCTAGCGTCCTTCCTGGGAGGGATGGTGAGATGGACACACGGCCTTCAGAGGTGGAGAGAGGGGCTGAGCCCCGGTGGTGTAGTGGTTGAGTGCAGGACTGTGGCCTATTGGCTTGGTGGTTCAAATCCAGCGGCAGCTCTCTGGGAGCAAGACTGGGTAGCTCCCATGACCACCAGAGGGCAGTGATGGCTCCCCCCCCCCCAAAAAAAAAACAGAGGTGGACAGAGATGCAGAATGTGGCAGGAAACAGTAGCTTCACATCTTTACCTTTTTATTTCATAAAACTGAGTTGACTAAAGAAACAAATCCAGAGACACTCATTTGTGTGTAAGAGTTTTATATCAAAGAGCAACTGAATATTGAGAAGACATCTAGCCCAGTCCAATTCAAGTCCATAAATGTCCAATATGTCCAATGTCAGTCTACAAATTCGTCTTCAGACTCATGAAACACATGTAATGATGCCAGATGCAGGAAGATTACAAGCCAGTGGGTGGGAAGTCTTGTGGATCCAGTGGCGGTGGAAGCATCTCAGCACTGCAGGGTTCTCCATGTGACTTCTTCAGATCTGAGGGTCTGACTGCATCAGGGCAGCTTCATGAGGCTTTTCATCAGAAATGTCTCTCAGGGAGTGAGCGTGTGTCCCACCTCTAACGAGCTATTAATCTCCTTTGTGCCTCCAAATGAAGTCATCACGCTGTGACCTGATTAACAGGCTAAACTCCACCCCTTTACTCTTAAGTCTCCAATTGACAACAGATGATGTAACTACCATAGGGGTTCTTTGAATTGGTAGCAATACTTTTTTTACTTATACACAAACACACAAGAGAGCCCAGCTTCAAAACACTCATGGAAAATGTAATTAAGAGAGAAAGAGGGCTGAGCCCCAGTGGCGTAGTGGTTGTGCACGGGACTGCGGCCCACTGGGATGGAGGTTCAATTCCAGCAGCGGCTCCACAGGAGCAAAGGCTGGGCCTCCTACTCCCACCACCAGAGGGCAGTGATGCCCCCCCCAAAAAAAGAAAGGATTTTTTCCATGAACTTTTTGAAGTGTGATTTGAATGTCTGTGTGATTTGTATAGATGACACACACAATATATAAGACATTTTCTAAAGCTAGGGAGAAGGGAGGCTGGCCATTAGCAGCTCATGGGCACACGATTTCCTGTGGATTGATGGGAATTCTAAAATTAGATCATGGTGGTGGCTGCCCAACTCTCCGAGGACAGTAAAAGTCATTGTGTTGTTCAGTTAAAGTGGACCACTTTCAACCATGAGTACAGGAATGAGGGAAATGTTCTCGCACAGATGGTGGTGATGATGGTACAACTCTTTTCGATGCAGTTGAAGTATGTGATATGTGAATTACATGCCAACACAGCTGCATATAACTTGTCTGTGTCTAAGCTTTATCTGACTAAAGTTGGTTGAAAAATAAGCACAATGGCGGGAAAACAAACATTGGCTCTCATCCTGCAGAGCCTCTGCTCTGAGTCACCTGGGACATAACACAGGGACCCAAACGTGTCTCTGGTCCTTAGATTGCAGAAGGTTGTGACAACAGTGTTGTGGTTGCAGTCAACGTGGCTTCAGCCCAGAGCAATCTTACGTCTGAAAACAGAGATGGTTGCCCTGTCTTGAGCCACCCACCCTGGTCCTTCCCCCCCCACCTTTGCTATGCTTGTGCCCATTGTTGCAGCTTTACCCTCACCCTGCTCCTCAGACGTTTTATTTAAATCTCACAAACAAGCTCGGATGAAGAAGCACTGTGGATTCTTTATCAGAGCGCCTCTCATCTTCTTTCAAAAGAGAGGCATTGTTTCCTTTTCTGGAATTTGAGGTGGGTACCATTTTATTGGAGTAGCCAGGGAATGGTGACTTCAGCCCCGGCTTGAAGAATGGACGGATTTTGCTACTAGAACCACAAAGCATGTTGGGAAGGGTTTGGGCTCAGGGGGGCTAGAGATTGCCATTGGCCAGGACCTGCCTTCCCCATGTCTCTCCAGGCTTTTTTAGCTAATATGAAACCAAATTCATCATTGAGTCGGCCATGACCTCCAGCAACCCCATCTAGCGCTGCCAGTCTTTGCTGGGACAGAGAGCTTCATCTTTCTCCCTCAGCACAGCTAGTGGATTTGAACCACTGACCTTGCACTTGGCAGCCTCACACTGACCTGACAGCACCATCAGCGCTCCTCCCAGTTCTCTCAGAAGTAAATGCAGAAGACGCTGATGCTGAGCAACACAGTGATCAGATGCGCGCGCGCACACACACACACACACACACACGGCGGAAGACAGAGATGCCAGATAAGGGGGTCCACCAGCTGAGGAGCCAAGGAATGCCCACGGTCACCCGCAAAAAAGGCCTTGCCAGCACAGAGCCCCTGACCGGAGCCGGGCACCCCTAAAACAGCTGTAAAATCAGCGTCTGTTCTTCAAAGTCAGCCTCGTGTCTCTGACACAGGGCATCCCTGCAGTGCTCAGAGGCTAAGACAAACCCCTCAGGAACTGGTTTCCTTTTATGCAGAGAAACCTTTCACTGACCTTCTCAGAGCCTCTGGGGCTGGGCCCTGAGGAATGAACGCACCTCGCCAGGTGGTCCAACGATGTGGCTGTGGCTAGCCTGGCGCCCGTCTCTGGGGTCGGCCATGCATATGCCTGCTCAGGCCTGCAGGGAGGTGACACACTCACAGAGGGCCCAGCCCAGGCACCATTGTAGCTGACACCGTGAAGTCCTCCAGGGAAGAAGCTGAAGGCACCATGAGGAGCATCCCTGGTGGTGCAGAGGGTTAAATGACGCTTGGCGACTCAGACTCAGTCCCTCTTTCAGAAGAAGGAGGAACGCCATAATGAGGCTTATTGTGCCAACCTGGCCAAGAAGAACATGTGGGATTAATAAGGTCTCTGATTGGAGGGCAGAGAAGAGAGCCCCACCTCTTCCCTCGTGCTCTCTGATCAGAGCAGTGTGCAGCTGCTAGTCCTCTGCCTCAACTTGTGAGCTACACTACCTGTGGGACACCCAACCTGTGGATGGTGTCGACAGAACTTGAGGTTCCTTCGAGACCTGCTTTGCCACGCTGCTGGTGTGTACATCTATCTGACTGTTGGTCACCAGCCCTGTTGCTTGCTGCCTGTGGCCGGATTGCCTGCATTGCCTGAGGGAGGGCTCAGCTGTCTGTTTCCTTGACCTTGGGCCCAGCGGCCATCGTGAGTTGAAAGACTTCCAGTACATTAACTATTCCATGGAAGTGTGTTGAACTGAGCCCTCTGTACTGCTGTATGGGCTAATTAACTTATTGCTATATACTAGCTGTATATATCTATCCTCACATATATAAAGTTATAAAGGTCCGGTTTTGTTTCTCTAGAGAACCCTGTCTAACACAAGGAATCCATCTGCTCTGTCTTACAGGGGCTGTGAGCTGAGACCCATTCAGGGGGCCGTGGGTTGGTTGTTTTGCGTGTGTTTGCATTTCTCTTCCACGTAAGCTCCAGAGAAAGGGTTTATGATGCTTAGTTCCAGAAGGATTAAACCCCCCAAATGTAAAAGGTAAGATTTAGACCTGTGGAATAGGAGACTAACTTTTCTGAGCTCTGGGTAAGGAACAAGTGTCTAGTTGAGACCCACAGCGCTCACTGGAAAAGATGGCTACATTTGAAAGTTACGAAGGTTCCAGGAGCACAAAGCCCCCTCTTTCTCCTGAGGAGCTGCTGGTGAGTTTGCACCGATGGCCTTGCCTTCAGCAGCCAGCTTGTAAGCAGCTGGGCCACCTGGGTTCCAAAGAGATATGATTCTAACACATATAAAACCATGTCCAGTTTCTCAAGCCCACCGCCCTCGATTCAAGTTCATTCTGACTCACACTGCACAGACCCTGATGGACAGGATAGAAGCATCCCTCTGGGATTTTGAGACTAACTCTTTCCAGGAGAAGAGACTTTGGTTTTTCTCCCTCAAAGCAGCTTGTGGATTTGAACTGCCCACCTCGTGGCTAGCAGCCCAACATGTAACCACGTTCAGCTTACTTGACCATTGCATTTTTATTCATCATTTATTTTCCATAATGTTTTCAATTTCTCTCTCTCTCTCTCTCTCTCTCTCTCTCTCTCTCTCTCGCCTTCCATGTTTACGTGTAGTTATTGCAATGCCTCTGAGTTACCCTTCAATGCTTCCTGGCTCTTAAACATCCAACGTGTGTGATGACATCCATTTCCCCCTTAAAATTCTCCTTCTTCTTCCCCTTCCTGCTTTAATGTGTGCAGCCAGCCTTCCAGGTCTACAGCACAGAGGACAGCCCGTGTTCTCTTTCTCACGGTCTCTCTCTCCCACTCGTGAAACTGGTCCTTCACAATCGCCACGTACTTCAGAGGTCTGGAGAGCTCTGCTTGGCGTGCTGGTGAGTGGTGACACAGAGCCTCACCCACAACTCACATGTGCTGCTTCGAAAACGAGCAGCCCGGGTGGTGCCACGGCCCAGCGTTGGGCTGCTGTGCAGAAGTTTGTACGTTCAGAACCCCCAGCCTCCCTGTGGATGAAAGATGGGAAGGTTGAGTCTTAAAGACCAGAAGGGCAGTTGCACGGTGTGCCTCTAGGGTGGCTGGGAGTCAGCATCGAGGACTGACCAGACGGCTTCTCTGACACCCCACCCTCATGCCTCGCTGCACCGAACAGGTCAAGAAGAACCAACTAAGAGAGTGGGCTGTCACTCCCACAGACAGGCTTCGTGTCAGAGTGTGCGCCAAGAGGGGGTCGTTCACCACTGGGATCATTAAGATTTCGCGTCAACTTGGTGGGGCGGGGTTCTCAGTGGTTTGCCAGTTAACACCTAGTAACTGCCCGTGATGAGGTCTGAGAGTGGCCCACTTTCAAGATACGGGGATGCTGTGGGAAAGCTTGTTTGTCCTCTGCTGGGTCTGGATCTTACACACAGCTTTTCATCCTGCAGGGCTTTGGACTTGAGCCAGCAGCCTGCTGTCTTGCCAGCCGACCCTAGGAGTCTTGAGCAGCCTGCCCTCAGACCTGCCATCCTCAGAGTCCTCGGTTTCTCCAGCCAGAAGCCTGTTGTCTTCCTGAAAACCTTGGGTTCATCAGTCCCTGGAGGTACTCCAGTGAGGAATAGTCTCCAGTCTAACATCTGTTCTGTGGACTTGAAACTTGTCTGCTTCCTCAACTGTAGGAACCATCTTCTTTTTGTATGTGTGTGAACCATCTTCTTAGATACATAGATGATAGCTAGCTAGGTAATAGATGATAGAGAAGTCAATAGATGATAGATGATATAAAAGTTGATAGATGATAGATAATAGATGGTACAGAAATAGATAGATGATAGCTATCTAGGTAATAGATGGTATAAAAGTTGATAGATAATAGATGGTTCAGAAGTAGATAGATGATAGATGATACAGAAATAGATGATAGATAATAGATGGTAGAGAAGTAGATAGATGAGAGGTGATAGATAATAGATGATAGAAAAGAAATAGATGATAAAAAAGTATATAGGTAGGTAATAGATAGATAGACAGACAGATATAGCTCCCTGGAGAACCCAGTCTAAGGCTGTTACTGTCAAGTCAACTCGGACAGGCAGGGCTTTCAGATGTTGCAGAGTAGAATGGGGCTGTCTCTGTGGTCAGGGGTTGGGCTGCCATCTGAGAGGTTCAGACTCACATACCACTCTGAGGGAGGAAGAGGCAGCAATCTGCTTCCACACACATGATAGCCTTGGACCTGCGATGGTTCTGCCCTGTCCCATGAGGTCCCTACAGGTCAGAACCCATGAGGCAGCAGTTTGGTCTTTTGTTGCTTGTTTGTTTAAATCTTTACAGAGACTGGTCACCAGGAGCTGTTGGTTGGACTTGAATTGCCAGCCTTGAGGCTAGCAGATGATGGCAGACAACTTGCGCCTCCAGGCACACAGAAAAGCCAGCACAGGATTTCCACTGGGGGTGGGGGTGTGCAACTTACCTTCAGCCAATTAAGGAGAGCCTGAACTTCCCAGGGTCTGCTCCACCTTGCCCAGAGCCCCCAGTTTTCAGCCCCAGGATCTCCCTGGAGTCACACTTATTTTGTTTGGGGGGGTGGGGCGAGGAGGGGAGCTGTGAGCTACAGGACTTCAGTTGAGGACGTGAGGGAGCCACCATTCATCTATCAGTGTCATCTCTCCAAACTCGCTGACTCTGTGGACCGACAGCTGCCAATTCCAGCGTGGGGCCCGTGTGGTGCGGTGGGCGCTCACCGGTCCCATCCTGCCTGTTTTCCGTCTCCCACAGGTTTTGAAACGTCTTGCTCAGGAATGGCACCTGGCCACCATTTCAAGACCCCGCTGTGTGCCCGGTTCCCCCAATCCTTTCTCATGGTATGGGGGTTGGTGCTCAGCTGTGGGTTATAATGGGTTGTTTCTATTCTTGAGCACTAAATAATTATAGCCAAGTGGACCACTGCTTATGGTATGAGCTCTCTAAGTGTTACCAGAGAGACCCACGCCAAAGCCACTGCCGTTGAGTCAATTAAAATACCACACCATAGGGTTTCCAAGACCTTTGAGCTTTACAGGAACAGACAGCCTCATCTCGCTTCCTTGAAGTGCCTGCTGGGCTCGAATCATCAACCTTGAGGTTCGCCAGCCCATCAGGTAAGTAGACGCTTTTCCATTAAGACTCAAAATCAAAAACGCAAACTCACTGCCAGGGAAACTCCTACCCACCCCACAGGACAGCGTAACACTCTGCGCTGGTGGAGTTCCGAAGCGCTGACTCTTGACGGGAGCAGAAACCCTCTCCCGCCTCAACTTGCTCCCCCACAGTGGCTGGTGGATTCAAACTGCTGGCCTTGTGTAAGCAAGACCCCACCCAGGCCAAGAAGACCCTCAGAGCAGTTCTCCTCTGTGACACAGGGGGGCGCCACGATCCAGAATCAGCCTGATGGCAACAAGTTTGCTTCTTGTTACTTTGTATCTGGGGAGGTTTTAGGACTGGAGGAGGTGTGTCTACTCCGGTCAAGAGCCACAGTCTCAGGAACTCCTGGGGCGGTTCTTCTCTGTCATGTAGGTCACTTTGAGTCGTCGTCATGGATTCGAGAGCAGTGAGGATGGAGTTCTGCTCAGTGATTGAACAAATCTTCCTGGACCGCCTTGGCTAGCATGACACTGCAGCATTTGATAATAAAGATGTTTTTAAATATGGGAAGCGAATTCCTCTTGGTGGGTTGAACTACAAGTCAGGAGGTGGGTTGTTGAGAGGCACTAAGTGTTCCGATTCAGAAAACCCATGGTGAGGCTCTCCAGGGCACCCCCACCCCCCCAAGACTAGAGAGGCAACAGTAGCTATCTGTTAGACACAATCTGCATCATTGTATCACTTTCATGAACATGGAAACAGCAACAGACCCAGTTGCCTTTGAACCAATTGAGGATGGAGCCCCTGGGGCTGCAGTGTGGACTATCTCCCCACAGCAATTCCAGGCTCCCCAACATCCCTCTCCCAGGGGGACCGTGAAACCCAGAACAGGAACCATAGGTGTTTGAATCTCCCCTCCCTCAGTTCCTTCAACCCCCAGCCTCTTCCTTCAGGGATTCTGCCTTCCACTATGTCCAAGCTCAGAGAAGAGACTCCCTGCCAGGGAATGGACGCGGACTGACAATGACCCCATAGGATAGGGTCCAACTGCCCCCATGGTTTCCCAGACAGATGACCTCCACAGCTGTCCCCACCAGCGCACCCACCTCACACTCCAGGTCCCCTGCATCCTCTCCCTTCTCCTCAGTGCTGGGAGGGAACCCTGGTGGCTGAGTGACCATTTGACCCCACCAGCTGCTCTGAAGATGATGCTTCAGCCCGATTAAGACTGACCATCTCAGACGATGTCCTGTTGGGGGGCCCGAGCAGCAGGTTTGGGTTCGTTTTGTGTGTTTTGTCTCCATTCCCCGCAGGCTGGCCAGCTTCTGGGCCCTTCCCCTCCTGTGCCCAGTGCCGTCTGTGGCCAGATTTCATGATCTTCGTGCCCCCTGGGTTGGTGCTCTCTTCCTGCGCTGACTCATTCCTCTCCCTCTAACAGCCCCCAGGGGTCCTCACTGTTTGTCAAGCTTAGTCAACCGGGGTGGCTGGCTTTTCTGTACAGCCCTCTCCAGAAACATCCCCTGCTCCTTTATTGTTCAGGACGTAGTAAAGTCACAGGCTCAGCAGCTCCAGGAGGCAGGGGGCAGAACCTCCTTTAGGACAACAAGGCGGAGGCTGGAAGCAGGAAATGCCAGGAACAAGCCACTATGTGCCTATTGCAGCCGAACCACCAGGGACGGACACCCCACATCTCTCACGGCCACGCCCACATCTTGTGAACTTGCCCTTCCTCCCTCCCCTCCCCCTGGGGCAGTACACACTCACCATGACCCAGGCAGGCTGCTGTCCTGCACCCAGCCGAAGAGCCAGCCTTCCTTGTGTCGGACGGTGGGTGGTCCGGACTCAAACTGGGGTCTTCCATACGGAAGGCGAGAATGGGCACTTCCTGGGCCACTCAGAAGTAAGACTGGCCCCCATCCCCTCTGGCAAGATGTGACCACTGACCAAGTTCTGGCCAATGAGATGCTCGTGAACCCAGTTTCTGAGAACTCCTCCTCCTCCTCGTGAGACTAGGAAGAAAGTCCTGGTGTCCACTTTGGACAGTCCTCTGAACAGCCTTTAGGTCTGCACTGATGGGCGGGATAGGCAGCATCTTCCTCCAATGCACTTGGGACTGTCCCGAGGCAGGTCAACCCAGACAGCAAAACACCACTACCATGTTTCCTCGAAAAGAAGACCTACCCATAAAATCAGCCCTGGCAGGATTTATAAGTGTGTGCGCCATATAAGCCCTATCCCCAAAATAAGACCTGTGATGGGGGTGGCTACGCAGTTTCCCTGCACAACCCATGCATTTCATCGAAGAGCAGTGATGAAGACGGCCAGGCCTTCTCAGCTGCCCCATTTTGACAGCTGCTACCCCAGAGGTGACCGGAGAGGTATGGGCAGCCCCACCCACAAGGCGGGCTCCCTGTCAGGTCCCAGCCCCATCCTGTGCATGTTGCAGACTGAGGCTTTGTGGGGACAGTCCCCTCAGTGAAGGGAGGAGCGGGACACTTGCTTTAGGGACCGTGTGTCCCCAGGGGGGGAGGACAATTATAACCACCATGAGACTCAGCACCGTAGGCCTCTCTCCGCCAGCAGCCAGCAGCCACAGCCTCTGGGCCTGTCTTGCACCCCACAGACACCAGGAGACAGGGGAAAAGCTTCAGGATGGAATTTGGAGTTTGGAGCGTTATGATGATGTTCCAGAAGAAGACGACTTAACTATATTTGAATAAATACAGATTGTTGTACTGCACAGAAAAAAAAATCCCCCGAAAATAAGCCCCAGGGTGTCTTCTTGAGGAAAAATAAATATAAGACCCTGTCTGATCTTGGGGGAAACGTGGTACTAACAATTCTTAAAGGGTCAGGGTGGTGGGGGCAGTAGGGTGGTGTTTTCCGCTCTTCGTCCATTCTTCTGCTGCTTGGGAAAGGGGGTTAGATGGCTGGAGTCAGGACATCTTTCCAGGACACTGGGGAACTGGTTTAGGGG
>PVJH01021396.1:0-38817 GCA_004026705.1 Nesogale talazaci | reverse complement strand
GTGCTTTTTAAAAGTTTTTCCCTTTTTTTTTTTTTTAAACTAAAAGCGCATGCGAGGAGTAAGGGAGGTAACACGCAGGCATCTTAATCTTAGCACGGGGTGTCAAGCGCCCTCCCTTGGTGAAGTCCTCGTGCTCTGGCCGCTCTCAGTTGGGAGAGGGCGAGCACTTGCCAGGAAATCCTCCGGGAATGGAATCGGTTTGTTTTGTTTTTTTTTAATGGTGTGTGGCATCTCTGCCTTGGTGGGAGTAGGAAGCTCAGTCTTGCTCCTGGAGAGTTGCTGCTGGATTTGAACCGTCAACCCTGTGGGTCGCACACAACCACTGCGCCACCAGGGCTCAGCCCCGGAATCGGGTTTTATGCACAGTGACACAGCCACCCTGCTTCCTGCTTGAAGGTCTTGGCCAGCTAGCTTCCGTCCTTTCTCTTCTCCCCACCCGCACCCACCCAAGCTTGGCCTGCAGCCCCCTACCCCGGCTTTCAATATCCTCGCTCACTCCACGGAGCCTCGTGGCGCTTCAGGTTAAATTTTGGGCTGCTGACGCTGCTAACCCGACAATGGGCGGCTCATAGGGACGGTATGGAGGGAGGCAGCTGACTGTCCGCCAAACATTTACAGCCTCGGAAAGAGGAGACCCCCTCTGTCCCATGGAGTTGCCGAGTTGGAACACACTCCATGGTGGTGGGTTTTAAAAGGAAGACGCCTTCAACACTTGGCCGTTGTGTTTGCTGCCTGCTCCATCTTTACCTCACCTGTCTGTTATGCAGACCCCGTTGATTGTGGTGGTTTGTAGGCTCATGTGATTTCAAGTTGTCTCTCAGATTTAATTAAGGTAAGAAAGATATGTTAGGACTAAAATAAACTTGTTTGCTTAGGCAAGGTGGCAGTCTTGAAATACTCTTTTTATTAATGAAGGTAATTCAGGGGAAGTTTTTTAAAGTTAACCCCCAATGGGTCTATGCTTCAAAATACATCTAGAACTGCCCTGGTTTCATTATGGAGTCACTTTTTAACAAAATAGCTGGGTACTCTGGGGCCTCTTACAGCACTTAGAAGAATCCATACATCAACTGTATCAATCATATTTGTACATGTGTTCCCATCATTTTCTAAGCTTTCAACTTGAGCCTTGGTATTGTTCTTCTTTTTGCCCCCCCTCCCCCACTTACACCTCTTGTGACCTTTTGGTAAATTATAAATGATTATTATTTTCATATCTTATGCTGACTGCTGTCTCCTTTCACTCACGTTTCTGTTGTTCTCCCCCTGCCCCCATCCGTAGGGTGGGTTATGTGTCAATCATTGTGATTGGTTTCCCCTTCCTCCCTTCTTCCCCCCCACCTTACCCTTAGTGGTATCACTATTTCCATTTCTGTTCTTGAGAGATTTATCTGGCCTGTATTCTGTGTGTGTTGTGGGCCCTTACCAGGATTCATGCTCTGGTATAGCCAGAACTGAAAGGAGGGTGGGGTCATGATAATAGGGGGTGAGGAGACCTCAGAACCAGAGGACTATTGTGTGTCATCAGTTCTATACTGTCCCTGGTTGACTCAATTCCTTCCCTTGAGCCTGACTTACATTCTACAGATAGATTTGGGGTCTCTGGTCTGTCCCCCCCCCCCCCAACAGTGTTTTGATGTCTGTTGGTTCCATGAACACCTCGTGATCGTACAGGCTGGTGTGCTTCTTCCATGTGTGCTTGTTGCTTCTCTGCTAGATGGCCACTTTTGACTTCATGCCTTTAGCACTCCAGACACTGTATCTTTTGATAGCCAGACACCATCAGCTTTCTTTACCACATTTGCTTATGCATCCATTTTGTCTACAGTGATCATGCGGGGAGAGTGAGCATCACAGAATGCCAGTTTGTTAGAACAAAGTGCTCTTGCATCAAGGGAGGGCTTGGACAGAGGCCCAAAGTCTGTTCACTTCCTCAATGTATTGCGATATCAATATGTGTACGTAGGCCAATACTTCTATTTTTATGAATTAATATATTTACATATGTAAACACCTATGTTTATACCTCTATCAATAACTTTGCTTTCTAGTTCTTTCCTTTGTTTCCTTTTACCTTCGTCCTGCCCTGCCATCACGCTCACCCTTCTGCCTCTTACTAATTCCTCTCAACTAGGCTGCTACTGCTTCAACACTACCAGAACCTCTGTGCCCTCCTTGTTGTTGCTTTTAGTTTCCTGGTTGTTCCTCTGTCCGTGGTATTGTTTGCTCACTGCTCCTTTCCCCTGCCTCCTTCCAGTCCATTGCTTTCCCCTCAGGCCATGGGATCACTTTTTAAAATCTAAAAGTGATCTAATTTTAGACTCATACTTCACAAAAATATGGACAATTATTTTTTCATTTAAAATAGTGGAATATATATATGTATATTCAAAAGTACTATTGCAAAATCATAAAATCCTTAAAATTTGAAAATAGGAAGCTGTTATTTCCTGAGATACCCATCACCTTGGTCTATAAACCTCTGATGACAGTATTTCTATCTCTTCAACTCATTGTTGAATAAGGTGGGGCTCTCATTGGTGTACAGTGGCAGTTCAGGAACTCAGCTCATGTTTCTTGAGAGTTGATGACAAAAAAGAAACAAAATCTGAAAGGGCAAGAAGGTCTAAGGCTTCCCTGTGAAACTCACAAAGGACTGCCCTTGCTACCTTTGAACAGTGAGCAAGTACATTACAACAGGGGGAAAATCTCTAGGAGCAACTTCCTGGTCTTTGTCAATTTGGAGTTTTCAACTTTCTTTTGACTTCTTTCTATTAAGCTATTGTAATTCATTCTGTGTCTTTTGAAAAACTCTGCCCCTTTGGAATCTCAAAAAATAGTCACCATAACCTTGGGAGGTGACCTGTCTGATATTTATTTTTCTCAATGACTCAATAGCATTGACTATAGACCACCTTTTTTTTATGTACTTACCTTGACAGTGGATGGAGAGTTGGGTTGTTTGAACTTGCGGCCATTGTGAATAAGGCTGCAGTAAAAATTGGTGTATTAATATCTATTTGAGTACTTTCAAGTCTGTTAGGCATATCCAAGGAGTGGAATTGCTAGATCACAAGGTAATTCTTTGCTTCACCTTTGAGGAATCGTACACTGAGTACTGATAAGGAGGTACTTCGACCATTTTAGGAGCTTGGGGGGCATAGTTGCACATTGGACGCTAACTTCAAGGTCAGTGATTTGAACTCACCAGCTATACCATGAAAGAAAGAGGCGACCATTGTATTGGATACCTGAAGGGGGCAGCTGCTCTCTGCCCAACAGGGCTGCTCTGAGCTGGTATTACCTCAGTGGCTGTGGGGGCTGTCATGTGGATGTTTGTTTGCATGCCATACATCTTGTTTGACACCTCATTTTCTCCACTTCCATTTCTGCCTACTTTTGTGTGTATTGATTTTTATTTAATTCTGTTCTCATTTGCTTTTCTGTTTAGATTACTCTGGGGCTGGCATTTAACATCTAAAGTGTTTAAAAATCTACATTAAATTAACACTGACTTAGCTCCAATAACATACAAAAGTTTGTATAGTGTTCTCCCCAACCCCTAATGTATTGTTACAAATTGCATCTTCATACTGTGTTTCCAATTATGTACCTTTCTAATTGATTTTTATGCATTTGTCTTTTAAATCACATAGGACATAAGAAGTGGAATTATAAACCAAAAATTATAAGCCTTAAAATTGGCCTTTATATTAACCCATGAAATTACTTTTACTGAGAATTTTTTTCTTCATATGGCTGCCAGTTACTATCTAATGTTCTTTCATTTATCCTTCAGAACTCTCTAGCCTTTTTATAGGGTGAGTCTGATGGTGATGAACTCCATCAATATTTTTTTTATTTGGAAATGTTTTCATTTTGCTTTCATTTCTGACGGACAGTTTTGTCAACTAGATGTCTCGGTTGTCAGTTAATTTCTTCTGGCAGTTTACGTCCTTCTGCTTTTGGGTCACCACTGTTTCTGAGGATGTCAGCATTTCATCTTATTGATAACCTCTTATGTGTTACGTTGCTTCTCTTTTGCTGCTTTCAGAATTTCCTATCACCTGTGCTGTGGTAAACATATGTTCTGGTCTCACTCATTTGCACAAAAGTTTATCTGGGATACAAACCTAGACATAGACTCAATAATTGGACCAACTTAGACAACTGCTGCTGTTGTAGAATAAAAGCCCACATCAAATTCAACTACTAATGAGTTGATGACAACTTATAATGACTCTAGAACAGGCTGGAACTGCTCTTGTGAATTTCTGAAACTGTTAACTCTTTCTTTTTTTTTGGGGGGGGGGGTGGGCATCACTGCCCTATGGTGGTCTGGGAGCTACCCAGCCCTGCTCCTGAGAGCCACCGCTGGATTTGAACCGCCAAGCCCGCAGGCCCGCACTCAACCACTTACGCCACCGGGGCTCAGCCCCGAAACTGTAACTCGTTATGGGAGTAGAAAGTCTTTTCTTTCTGCTGTGGAGCAGCTGGTGACTTCAAACTGCCCATTTTCCAGTTAGAAAGCCAAATGCATAGCCCATTATACCACCAGGACTCATGGAACAGGATAATAATCCCTTTTTAATTCACAATTGCAACTCAATCTTAACCTTCACAGATCATAGGGAGAAGGGGAAAATAAAGCAAACTAGGTATTTTAACACTTAGCGTGGATTGATCCTGAATTTCATTTTGTCTTTATAGATCTTGGAGAAATTCACTCAAGACTCTTAGATCACAGACCAGTTATTCAAGGTGAAACCCGTTATTTTGTGAAAGAATTTGAAGTGAGTATTTAAAAACATCATTTTTTTTAATAAGTTAACTTTTTTTTAAAAACTTTTATTGGGGGCTCATACATCGCTTTTCACAATACATAAATACATATATTGTGCCAAGCACTTTCACATGCCTGCTGCCATCATCACTCTCCAAATATCCACTTTTCCACTTGAGCCCTTGTTATCAGCTTCTCATCCTTTCCTCTCCGTCCTTGCACCCCTCCCCCACCAACCCTCAATAATTTATAATTATTATTGTTTTGTCATATCTTACACTGCCCAGTGGGCCCCCGCCCATTGCTCCAATGTCTGTCCTCCTGATAGGAGGTTATGTGTAGATCCTTATAGTTGGCTTCCCCTCTCGACCCCACCTTCCACTCATCCAAAAATCCGTTGAACTTTAAAAATCAACAGTGTTATAATTGTGCATGTTAACATGTGGTTGGGACATTATTGAACTTCAAAATCTCTGATTTCTGCTCCTGTGTTTGTGACATACACAAAGTGAAACTTTGTAGAGGTATGGTCTCTTTATAGAGTCAATACTAGGCTTCTGCAAGTTGTAATTCTGTCACTACTCTAAGGTAGTCAACATTTATTGACGGTTTTTTCCTATATAAAATTGCAGAAAGAAAAAAAATACAACCCAAATCAAAGTTTGCTTCTATTAAGTCAGTTCCAACTCACAGCACACCTATATAAACCTTGATTTGTATAAAAGTCACTGCTACTGAGTCCATCTTCACTTATTCAACTTATAGGAGTGTTAACGAGTTGTCCCTATGAATTTCTGAGACTAAATCTTTAGAGGAGAAGACAGCTGCATCTTTCATGGAGCAGCTCGTGGTTTCCAACAGTTAGCCCACGGCTCCTTGTATAAATCTAGAGAGAGTGGAATTCATAGGCTTTAGATACTGGTGGATCTCTGCTTTCAAGACCCGTTTTTCATTTTTCTCAGAGCATCAGTGCCTATCCCAGCACTCAAGTTAAAATTTGAGACTCACATTTCACCTCTTCATTAGGGCTCAAATTCAGTGACCACATTTTTGAGATTCTGTCTTCTCAGTCTTCATCCCTTTTGACTGGCAGACCTGGATTATCATCTTGTCAAATCCAGTTTTCACCCTGCTGCCAGACTAATTCACAGCTTCACACTCTTGGGTAACATGTACAATCTACAGACTATAAAGTCCATGCATTCTTCTATGAGCTGGTCCCGAGTTCTCTGTTTTATCATTGATCACTCCCCACCTTGCATGCTATGTTCCAGCAATTATGGAACCAAAAGGCCAGCCCATTTCATATTACCATTGGTTACTCACGGTGCATTAAGCACTCCATCCAGAGTCACTGCTATTGGATGATTGGCCCCTGGTGTTCCACATGACTGAAACTGAGGTTCTAATTCAAATGAGACTCTCACCAAGCAGGAAGTTTAAAGGAGAGAACCTTTTTTTTTGTCTTTCAAGAATGTTGTTATTTTATTTTTTCCTACTGTTCTTTGTTTTTTTAATCACTTTATTGGGAACTGGTACAACGTTTATCACAATCCATGCAGACATCCATTGTGTCAAGCATATTGGTACACACATTGCCATTTTCATTTTCAAAACATTTTCTTTCTACTTGAGCCCTTGCTATCAGCTCCTCATTTTCCCCTCCCTCTCAGAAAGCGCTCGAGCTACCCAAGTGTGTCAGAGTAGAACTATTCTCCCCAGGGTTTTGGTGACTGATACTTTGCAACTGACTCCTTTTTTCCAAGATACATCTGGGTTGACTCAATCTGCCAGCTTTTTGTTTACCAGCCACAAGTCAGAATTGACACAATGGTAACTGGGATAAGAAAAGCAACCCTAAACTAGCAGCCCCAAACAGTTGTAGCATCAGACTCTTTCTGAGCATAACAGACAAAACCTGTACCTTCCTCATAGGATGGTAATGATTTAAGAAACCGGTATGTGTGTGTGTTTCTTAGAATTTTCTCAGGTACCTATTAACTATTACTGTCATTATTGTATGGAGTTAGTGTTTATATGTGTATGGGGGTTTGGGGGAGAGAATACCACAATTACTCATTATTGCACAGCAAGACCATATTTTCTCTACTTTTCCTTCCTATTTGTTTCCAACTTTTGCATTCCAAAAGCCAATAATTATCAATACATCTTGATGCTTGATCCATTTCAGACTGACAAAGTTGGTAGTATGCTTCAGTTTCTTCATCACTTGTTTTAGTCGTTGGTGCATAAATTTGAATTATACCAGCTGGATTTCCTTGTATGTGTATAGATATTATCTTCTCATCGGTATCCTGTACCTGAAGGAGATCCAGCAGTACCTTTTTTTGATAATGTATGATGTCATTCCTTTTGAATTTGTCATCCTGACATAGTAAAGCATATGGTTCTCTGATTCAAAATGCCAGTCCATTTCATGTCGCAAGACGTAAGAAGGCAGTCTTATGTGTGTTATGTTATTTTTGGCTACTTCCAATTTGCCACAAGATCCCCAAAGTTTTACTCTCCACTTACTTGACTCGACTTTGAAAAGGTAGCTCTTCCTCAGTCGTATTTTGTGTCCCGTGTAATCTAGAGTTCATGTTCAGGCACTAATCTGGCAACATCCTGCTGCCATTACCAAGGTGTTCAGTGTATATGACACGGCTCTACTGCTGTTCATAAGGTTGTCAGGGGTTCATTTATCAGAAGTGGACATCCTATATCTTCTTCAGTCTGTTCTTAGTCTGGAAGCTCTATTGAAACCTATTCACCTTGGCTGACCTGCAATACCCAAGCCATCACAGTATGACAAATTGACGGACAGGTGATGGTCTATTTATTATAGCACCTGCCATATTATTTTGGAAACGGTTTACATAATTGCCCTCCTGTGAATACTTTGCAAATAAGGATTACATTTTATTCACTTTAGTATTCGCAGCACTGAACAAAAATTATGAGTCCATCATAGTTAGTACATTTTTTGAACTTATCATAACCTTGGCATGTTTGCTTTTTAACTACGTGACTTTTGATGATTTATCTAGGCTTTCTGGCTGAACTTTTCTTCTCAGCTTTACCTGTAATTTTGATGTGATCTGAGCTGTTTCAATGGAATTTGCAATATTGGTAGTTACTTCACACAAGCATTCAGCACACTTGCCTACACATAATGAGTATATATTTGTGAATCCATTGTCTCTTCTTACCTTCGATGGTTTGTGATGTTTATACACTCACATACAAACGTATCCACACACTTGCTTTGAGAAATATAGAAAACTAAAAGGCACTACAATTTATGTGTGTTTGTCTTTACTGGATTTCCTTGTAGCAAATAGTTCAGCTGCTAAGAAAAGATTGAAGGGTTAGCAGTCTACTTAGGAAAAACTAGCCTTTGAAATCCCTCTAGAAAACTGTTCTACTCTGATACAGATGAAGATGTATGAGTTAGAGTTGACTCCTTAACAACTGGTTTTATACTCAGACATAGTAGAAAATAAATTATAATACATTGTACAGGTATTCATTTTTTCCGTTTCCCAAAGCAAGCTCAGATAGCTTTTACTTTATTATTTTTTGTTTTAATAAGTCATTTTATTGGGGGCTTTTACTGTAGCTCTCATAACAATCCATACACTAATTGTATCAAGACATTTGTACATATCTTGTCATCATTTCCAAAACATTTTCTTTCTACTTGATCCCTGATAAGAGCTCCTTTCCTCCCCTCCTTCTCCACTTTTCTGTCCTCGTGAACCCCTAGTCATTTATAAGTTATTTTTATCTTTCATCTGAGGGATTTCAAAAGTTGAGTTTAATAAGTGGGCTGCCAACACTTTTTTCTGAGGCACCTCTCGGTGGACTTGAACCTCCAATCTTTTGTTAGCAGCTGAACTATGTGTCTATAAGAAAATCCAGTAAACACAGACACATAAATAAATTGTAGTGCCTTTTAGTTTCATTGTTTCCCAAAACAAGTATGTGGATGTGTTTGTATGTGAGTGTGTATGCACCACAACAAAGCTGGAAGATAAGGATAGAAGAGAGTTAATGGACTCACAAATATATATGTGTAAGCAAGTGTGCCGAGTGCTGTGTGTAGTAGCTACCAATATTAACAAAGCTCAGATCACATCAAAATTACAGGTGGAGATGAGAAAAAAGTTAGGGTCAGAAAGCCTAGCTAAATTACGTGTCTCCCTTCACCCACATTTCTATTGTTTGTCTCCCTGGGGTGGGGGTGTTGTACGATGATCATTGCAATTGGTTCCCCTTTTCTCCCCCTGTCCCCTACCTTCCTCCTACACAAATGGTATCACTGTTCTCATTATTGATCCCAAAGGATTTATCTGGGGGTTTTGTGTGTTTTGGTGGTACTAGACTGCACCCTGGCTGAATCATCCCTTTCTTGTGACTCCTCTATGAGGGGACTTCCAATTGTCTACAGATGGGCTTTGAGACTCCATTCCAATGCCCCTTGTTAGCATCGCAATGCGTGTTTTCTGATGCTTGATACCTGATCCCTCATGACACTCATGGTCACACAGTTTGGTGTGCTTCTTCCACGTGGACTTTTTTGCTTCCCTGCTAGATGGCCACTGGTTTAACCAAGCCTTTAAGATCCCAGATGCTGTATCTTGTAATAGCCGGGCACCATCGGCTTTCTTCAACATATTAGCTTATGCACCCATTTTGTCTTCAGCAATCATGTTGGAAAGGTGAGCATCACAGAATGCCAGATTATTAGAACAAAATGTTCTTGTGTTGATGTGGTACTTGAATAGAACCCCAATGTCCGTCTTAACCCTATACTACAGTGACCAGATGTCCCGCTTCTGAACAAATTTTTCCACATCCCGTGGCATTTTAAAAATGTTCCAATTTTTGGAAAGAATGCACAACAAGCTAGGGAATATGCTCTCTCCACCCCCCACTCCGCCATCAATGGTGTCCTGCCTTATCAATGTTAAAATCTGGTCACTTTATCCTATACATTATATGTATATAGGCCTATATCCCTATCATTGCATAATAATATATTTACATGTGTACCTGCCTATGTTTATACCTCTGCAAAATGTCTTTTGCCTTCTATTTTCTTACTTCTATTTCCTTCTGCCCCACTATCGTGTTCGACCGTCATTCAACTCTCTGTACTTCCTCTTGGCTACACTGCACTTAATGAAACCCCACCAGGCATTCTATGCCCTCCTTGCCATCAGGTTTAGATCTCTTGTTGTTCCCTTTTCTCTGGGTTTTTTGGCTCCCCCATCCCTTTTCCCTCCCTCCTCCTCTCCCCTCTGCCCCTGGAACCATTGGTCTCGTTGTTTTCACTTCCAGTTTGTTTATCCTACCTATTTTATATAGATAGACATGAAAAAAAGAAAAGAAAACCTATGAATCGTTCCAAGTCTGTCTGCTGACCCTTATGAATGCTTTCTGATCAGATCTGATGTAATGTTAATGCCCGCCCCCCACACCCCAAGTCCAAAGTCTAATGTCAGCATTTCTTTGGAACTTTGTTGCTTTCCTCCCTTCATGTTATGCCCTGGTGTATGTGTGTATGTTGCTGGGGTGGGGAAGGGGGTGTCAGACAGGCACAATTATAATTCCACAATTAATATCTATCTTGACAGTCTTGCGTGATAAATTAGGAAAAATAAATATCCTAACGTTAAAGTAAAGTAAAAGTCACACACAGACAGTGGGTGGAGCAATGCTTGATTTGCAGCAAGAAGAGACTTTGCAAGAGCAGCTTCACCAGTGGGCACCAACCCTCAAGACCAGCAGGCCACTTTTCCCGGCCAGTGCAGAGCTATTTGATGGTCTGCACACGCTCTCTTGTGTTCTACTTGGAAGATTTTGTTCCTCCTCATCACAGAAATATAGTAGAGGGGTTGGCCATATGACATGTACATATAAGCAGAGCAAAAAATTACTCACTACGCTTACAAAAATAGAAGGATTTCCCTGTAAGGAAAAAGGAACTGGACAGAGAAAGCTTCGTTCCCAGCCTCCATTATCAGGGACTGTTCTGGACCCAGGCTTCTGAGTTGGTGGCCCTGATGAAAGTTACAAGGCTGTACAACAGACCAAGCTACGTATGGTAGTTTTACACTAGTGAACTCTAACACAGAATAAAAAAATGTACACAGTGCTACCTGACCAGGGAGGGCTTTGCTGACTACTTCCAAGCACAACTTTCTACCCCTGACCTCCTCCCGAAGCACTTGATTACTACAGCCAACCACTTACTTGACCTGGACATTGGAGTATTGTGGCAATTACATAATCTCCTGTCAACTTGTGAAGGGGCAGGGTCTAGCCTGCCAATCAGGTTGCAGCTTGATCTCATTTGGAGGCAAGAAGGAGATAAATAGCTCACTGGAGGCCAGATACTCTCTCTTCTACACCTTCTGGTTGGCGAGTCATATGGAGCTTCACTGATGGAGCCAGAGCCTGGAACTGAACGAGCCACGTGGAGACCCATGCCAGTGCTGAGGTGCTTCTACCACCACTGGATCCACAAGACTTTCCAGCCACTGGCCTGTCATCTTCTACTGCATGTGTTGACTGAGTCTGAAGAGGAATTTGTGGACCGCTTTTGGACATAAGGGCTAGTATCGGACTTAGGGACTTGATCTGTATTGGGCTGGACTGTTTTCTTAATATATGATTACTCTTTGATATAAAACTCTTCCATGCCTATGAGTGTTTCTGAATTTGTTTCTCTAGTCAATCCAGAATGACACCAGCATGTCAAGAACATGACCACCAGGAGCAAGAGAGAACTCTTAATTCTACCTTTGCCTAAGCTGAGTAAGCCCATTCCTTGCCTCCACACAAAGTGGTACCACCCTCTACCCAGCCAGACATAGGTGGTTATGTTAAATTTTCTTTTTCCACTACCCAACAACCAGATGTTAGAAAGTCTTAAATCTTTCTTAAATCTTTCTCTTATTTCTCTTGCCACTACCCTGAGCTCTAATCCAGACGCCATCATCCTTTAACAGAGCTATTGCCCTAGACGGCTCTCTGACCTCCCTGCTTCCAGTCTTATCTCTGTGAAATAGTCTTTCCCACAGAGTCACTTGAAGACCTGTAAGCCAGGTCATTCCGCATCCTTACATAATATATACCCCCTTTCCCAGAGCTTCTCCTTATACTTACAGTATAGTCTAACACCTTACCTACCTGCACTTAACCTCCCTGGGTGAGATTTGTTACCGTGTCTGACTTCTTTCCTCACTAACCGTACTCCAGCCACCTTCCCTGTCTCGTAACACTAAGAGGATTCCTGCCTTTTATTAGCAATTACATGAGCTGGCTGTGCCCATAAAGTTAGAGTCCTGGAAACTTTACATAAGGTTACTCTGAATGGGAATTTATGCAGTGGCAGGGGTTTTGCCCTTCTCTGTTTAGATTGCTGATAAAAAAGTGTTACCCTTGACCCTAAAGCAATTACTGTCATGTCACCTTAATTTATATCTCTTGAAAAACCAAAGACCAAACTCAATGCTTTCAAATGAATGCTAGCTCATGGTGACGCCATATATTAAAGCTTAGAAATGAAGTGACAACTCCTCCCAGAAAAGAGTCACGGAGTAGACGAGCCAGTCAAGGTCCAGGGTAGCCACAATGAAATACACTTTCTTCTAGTTCTTAAATGCTTCCCACCCCCCCACCATGATCCCAAACCTACCTTACAAAATCCAGCTAGACAAGGGTTTGTACACTGGGGCAGATTGGAACCGGAAACATGGGGAATTCAGGACCAGTGGTGAGAGTGATGATAAGGGGAAGTGATGAAGTGATGAAAGGGGGAACTAATTGCAGGGATCTACAAATAGCCTCCTCTCTGGAGTACAGACAACAGGGATGTGGGTGAAGGGGCACATTGGACAGTGTACGATATGACAAAATAATGACAATTTCTAAATTATGAAGGGTTCATTGGGGAGGAGGAGTGGTGTGGAAGGGAAAATAGAGGGAGCTGATACCAGGGGCCTAAGTGGAAAGAGTATTTCAAGAATGATGACAGCAAATGTGGCAACAAATGTGCAAATTGATGTATGTGTTGATCATGATAAGAGTTGTATGGACCCCTAATAAAATGATTTAAAAGAAAAAGAAAACAGGAATTAATAAATAACACAATTGAAAGAGTGGGGGAAAAGGTTATAAATATGCCATTTACTTGTCTCTGCTTGTTTAGATTTGTCTGTATTTGTACTTTGTTTTCCAAAGACCCATAACGCAGTGTACCAGGCTCTGTTCTCCTCTGTAGCCTGGGTCCTTGTCCACACCACTGTGCCTGTGGCAGGATTCAGTTCCTGGCCATGGAAACACTGAAGCTGCAGTTTCTTGCTGTATGTCAATCATAGTCTAAACTGTGGGCCACCTATTTTCTCTGCTGCATGGCCTCACTGCCCAAGCTTGTACCAGAGTCTCTCTCATCTGAAATCCTTCCCATGTTTGAGAAGAGATCACCTTACAAAATCAGACCCACTGAGGATAATTGCACTTTCTTAAAGTAAGTTGATTTGGGGACTTACCATATATACTCGAGTATAAGCCAACCCAAATATCAGCTGAGGCACCTAATTTTACCATAAAAACTGCACGAAAAATATACTGAAAAACTTAGCTTATACACAAGTATATTTGGAAATTATATCTACAAAATGACTTCACAGCAAAACCTAGATTCATGTTTCACTGGGGAAAGGTATACACCTGGGAAGCATCTTAGAATTCTGTGGGTCTTCTGTTTCTATTAGTTCCTTCTATCTTTTTTCCTTCTCGACTAATTTCCTATCTTCCTTCAATAGAAAGGAGCCCTTGCAATACTGTGTGGTAAACATATGACTGCTAGCAAGGTTAGTGGTTCAAAATCAACAGCCTCTCTGAGCGAGGAAGGTGAGGCTCTCTGACAATCTCAGACCCTCTTACAGAGCCGCTATTAATTGGAATGAATTAGATGGCAGTGGGTTGGGTTTGGCCCTTTATGAGGCTCTAGGGACCATGAGAGTAGGGACTTTCCTATTCTGTCATATTTACAGTGCTTAAAACAATGTCTGGATATTCTTAATAATGTTCAAAAGAACAGGTGGCAGAGCCTCAACTAAAAAGTAATTTATATTTTTTTAAATCTTGAGTTTTCTTACATTTATTACTCTTTAATGAGTCACTCCCCACCTGACTGAGACAGGTTAATTTGAAGTACTAACTTTTATTTTTTAAAAAAATATTTATAAATGCAACTCTCCTAATCTACTTTATATTAAGAGACATAGACTTTTAGAATTAAGATAGACTTTCAAATCCACGCTTCTCAGGTGTCAAAAACGGAGCCCAGAATTGGAGAGTCCTGCAGTTAGGTGTGGGCCAGGGATCCCTAAAATCCGTGTGTCCCCCTAGTTATGTTGGTGTGTTGTGAACAATTGAGGTGGTTTCCGTGAATGCTGAATCCTGAATGAAAGTTAAAAGAAGTACCACTTTTATGCTTTTGAATATGTTCTATTTAAGTTCCCATCTTTTGAAGCAGACTCCTCTTAGGAAGTAAAGAAGATAGTTGCCAAACCAACATGGCCATGTGCCCACAGGGAGAGGAAGTGCTTGCTTTCGGCATTGTTAAACCATCTCACATTTTTTTGGAGCGAAGACTTAACTAGTAGACAGAACCTGGGACTTAGAATTGATACCACTGCTTTCGGATCTTGGCATCCCTCATGACCTGTGATAACTTACTTTGCTTATGGAGACTCTTGAAAACAGAAAGAAAGTCCATACTGCAAAACATTTGATTATTTTTGTGATTAAATGATAGAACATTAAAAAAAAAAACCTTTGGCATAGAGATGTTATGCAAATGTTAATAGTTACTGAGAAAAGGGTAGCAAGTACTGACAAATAATACTTTGTTGATTCAGAACTTGTTACGATTTGAACCAAGTCATTTAGGAAAAATACAAAGGGCAAAGGCATTGCCATAGGAAAATGCTTTTAATATAAAACTGGGATATTTATATTTGCTCATAGTATCACACAATGTTGCCAAGGAAATGAATAAAGGAAATACTAATGAATAAATTATTCAAACTGGGTATAGTTGATATGGTTTATATTAATTAAATTGAGCAAAATGTCGTGAGTACCCATTTTCGTGTACAATATAATATTAAGAAAGAAAGCCATAAAACTCAATTAAAAAAACACAGTCTTTTTATCAAGAGACATCGCATCTGGGGTCTTAAAGGCTGGAAGGTAAACAAGCAGTAGCTGAGAAGCAGCAAGGCCCGCATGGAAGAGCACACCATCCTGTGTGATCATCAGGAGTCGAGGGGATCAGGTATCGGGCATCTCAGACCCAGAACAAAAAGTCATGTCATTGTGAAGGAGGGGATCACAGAAGGGAGACCCAGTGCCCATCTGTAGGCATGTGGACACCCCCTTACAGAAGGGTGGTGGGCACATGAGCCAGTCAGTATAGCACTGATACAACATACAACTTACCTCTGGGTTTTTTGGGTTTTTGTTTTGTTTTGTTTTGGGGGCATCACTGCCCTCTGGTGGTGGGAGTAGGAGGCCCAGCCTTTGCTCCAGTGGAGCTGCTGCTAGAATTGAACCTCCATCCCAGTGGGCCGCAGTCCCGCGCACAACCACTACGCCACTACTACCTCTGGTTTTTTAATGCTTTTTCCCACCTACTTTCATGACTGCAATTCTCTCTTACAAATCTGACTATCCCAAAGCATGTGCACAGGTACAGATAAGAGCAAGAAACGCAGGGAATGCAGGACAGATAAACCCCTCAGGACCAATATTGGAAGTAGTCTTACCAGGAGGGTAAGGGAAAGGTGGGGGAGAAAGAGAAAACCAATCACAATGATCTACATACAACCCCCTCCCTGAGGGATAGCAACATAAAAGTGGGTGAAGGGTGATATCGGACAGTGTAAGACATGAAAAATGATAATTTATAAATTATCAAGGGCCCATGAGGGAGTGAGTGAGGGGGGGAAGAAAGGAGAGAAAATGAGAAGCTGATACCATGGGCTCAAGTGGAAAAGAAAATGTTTTGAAAATGATGATGACAAAAACATACAAATGTGCTAGACACAATGGATGAATGGATTGTGATAAGAGTTGTACAAGCCCCTAATAAAATGATCAAACAAAAAAAAACACAGACCCATTGTATTGAAGTAAGGCATTGCTACATTGTCATTGAAAATTTTCACTTAAAAATCTTAAATACAAAGTATCAGCCAAGTTTGAGCTGTTAATCTCTCAGTATAATAGGATTATTTTTTTCCGAAAAGCCCTCGATCCAGTCTTCTCACACCATGACCTTCCCAGTTAGTCACAGAACTGAGTGTGCTACAGAAACTTCCCAGCACATCAGGCAAGACTCCCCTTTCTAAGTTCCCGACAAATTAGAAGGAAGAAGCCAGATGCATTTTAGAGGCTTTAGATTTGGATATAGATTTATATCACACTTTTTTTTCTTTTTGCATATCTTACCCCGAGTAATCATGTTAGGTTGAGCATGAGACTTGATGCAGTTGGCTAAGCATTGCGCTGCTTCTTCTGTAAAGATTTGCAGCCTATATTTATGAACACTGGGGGTCAGAGGTGTGAGGGAGGCCAGCCCTCCACAACTAATCGTGGGTTCGATAGGTGCAATTGTATGTTTAAGATAGATAAAGATGATAATAAAGTCATACAGAAATGGGAGAGAGTAAAGTAAAGAGTCAGACACATTTTATGGTAGCATGCTCACCCCCCGGACAGCCATGATCTCAACAGGCAAGTCCACGCACAGCGTGGGCCGAGGGCAGGAGTGGGGAGAAAGAGGGAGCAGGAAAGGGAGTTTATTTCAACCAAGGCTTATATCTACTTAGGAGGCATGAGTACAGGTAACCCACACCACAGGAAGGGGCTATACAATAGGCACACACATCACAGGAAAGGGATGTACGATAGGCATAAGTGTGACAGGAAGGGGATGAGCTAGGGGTGTACACGTCGTAAATAGGGGAGGGAGTAGGATATACATGTGACAAGAAGAGCGGACCTTAGACTCAATATGGCAGCCTAACCTTGGTCCCCCTTGAGTGGGCTTGACCTTCCTGCATTCTAAAGGGAAGCAATCTGCTACTATCCTTATCAGAAGGGAGTGGGTCCTACTTTAGGGTGGGCCAAGCTGTATGGTCTGATTGCTCTAGAATCAGGGATCCTCAAACTATGGCCCGTGGGCCACATGTGGCCCGCCGAGGACATTTATCCGGCCTTCCTGGTGTTTTTCCCACAGCTGCTGTCCTGCTTCGCATCCTGGGCTTGCAATAAGTTTGTTCATAGGTTGTTTTTTGTTTTTTTTTAAACTCTAGTCCAGCCCTCCAACTGTCTGAGGGACAGTGAGCTGTCCCCCTGTTTAAGAAGTTTGAGGACCCCTGCTCTAGATGGCTGCTAACCCTTGGGGAGAATAGCTCCTGACCTTCATTTGTTGACCTCCAAGTGTGTAGTCATTTGCCACTTGTAGCAAGCACCTAGGGATGGCATATATTTGGGGGAGACAACTTTGGAGAAATCTTTCTGTGTCCCACTTCAGAGGTGACTTGATGGCAATAAGTTTTTGGTGTTCATGTTGGTTATTAGTGGCTTCTGGCACAGTTGTGCAGTTGGACAGGTAAACCAGAGATAATGTTTCCTTTAATTTTCATCTTATCTCCGCCACTTAAATGCAGTTCAGTTTGTGAACAACTGAGTCACATTAAAAACAGTTGTTCATCTGTTTTAAAGATATGTGCATCACGGCAGCATAATCATTTCTTTATAAAATTTTATTTCTAAGAGAAGTGAAAGGCACCACAGGGTGGCAGCATGACCTAACTTATTGCAATATTGTTTCATATTTTAAAGGCTCTTTTTGGAGCCCTGTCCGAGGTGGGCTGATGACTGCAAGGCCAGCAGTTCCAACCACCAGCTGCTCTGGGAGAAAGATGAAGTTTCTATTTCTGCCAACCTTACAGTCTTGCAAAACCACAGGAGCAGCTTTGTTTGGTCTTAAAGGGTCACTGTGAGTCAGAATCAACTTGATAACAGTGAGTTTGGTTTTGGTTTTATGTGCATTAATATTGGAAAACAGTCGACTCTTTTTCTTCTGGACTTATATAAATTTTAATTCCATTTTTTATAATAAGAATATTGAAAATGAAGATTCAGAAGTGTCTGTTTTGAGATGGGCACTAGAGGATGAATTTAGTGGTATCAGTGGATGAAGAATTGTGCTGGATCCATTCTTTTTCTGTAACATCTCGGAGATAGCACATCCCTTCTCACGTGCCCATGTGAACCAGCAAGTATTTATGAAGTACTTGTAAGGTACTGTAAGAGCCCTGGTACCATAGTGGTTATGTGTTGGTCTGCGAGCTACAAGGTATATAATGCTATGTATTTAGTTTTTTGCAAACTTCATAAATTTAGTGCTTTATGGCAAAGGATTCAAGAGAAAGTAATAACTACTGATGATTAAAAACAAAAACAAACCCACCACCATTGAGTCCATACTGACTTATAGAACCCTTCCTTGTATAGGATTTTGGAAGTTGTAAGTCTTTTTTTTTTTTTTAATGGAACGCTTAATGTATTTGCGTGTCCTCCTTGCGCAGGACCATGCTAATCTTCTTAGTATAAATGCTGCCAGAGCGGGCACGGAGGCGGCAAATCTTGATGAGGGCAGACAGCCTCATCTTTCTTCCATGTTGCTGGCGGTAGGCTTGAACCTCCTGCTGTGCAGTTAGCAGCCCCCACTTCCCCAGAAGCACCACCAGTACTGACTCTCCAATCATTCGATTCATAGAGAATAAAATCCAAGTGATGGAATAGAGAGGATATAAAAACTAGAATTCAAAACATTGCCCTTAGCTCAAAGTAGTATTGGAGTTATTGAAGTGCATTGAAAGGACACTCTGAAAATCAAGGAAAATGAATGCAGAGCAGCCAGCACTGTGATCTTTCATAATGAATCTATTGGACTTCACCGAGATAATAACCTTTTAGGCATACCGAGAAAAATAGATAAATAAGGGGGGAAAGCATATTGTTAATAGACACATCTGTCTTATGCCATAAGACAATGAAGTAATTTATAAGAAGTGACAAAGGGCTGAGCCCCGGTGGTGTAGTGGTTGTGCGCGGGACTGCGGTCCACTGGGATGGAGGTTCGATTCCAGCTCACAGGAGCAAAGGCTGGGCCTCCTACTCCCACCACCTGAGGGCAGTGATGCCTAAAAAAGAAAAAAAAAAAAAAGAAGTGACAGGCTGAGACGGAGCTGCAGAAAGGAGCTAGAGCTCGGTTAGGAACGAGAAGTAAAGAAGACTTTATTGGCATAAGGAAGGACTTTGTGTGTGTGTGTGTGTGTGGTCTTTAAGACCCCAGACACTGTATCTTGTAACACCAGGGTACTGTCAGCATTCTTTACCATATTAGAATCCACACTCATTTTGATTTAAGTGATTATGTCAGGAAGGTGAGCATCACAGAATACCAGGTTATTAGAACATAGGGTTCTTGTATTGAGGGAGTACTTGAATAGAGACCCAATGCCCATCTGCTACCTTAATATTTAACATATACATATGTACATAGACCTAGATCTGTATCATGTATTAATATATTTACATATGTGCATCCCTGTATTTATACCACTATAAATATCTTTTGTCTCCTAGTTCTTTCCTTTGTTTCTTTTTACTGTCCTCCTGTCCCACTATCATGTTTGACCTTTTATTTATTTATTTATTTTTTTTGGCGGGGGGGCATCACTGCTCTCGGGTGGTGGGAGTAGGAGGCCCAGCCCCACTGCTGGAATTGAACCTCCGTCCCAGTGGGCCGCAGTCCCGCGCACAACCACTACACCACCAGGGCTCAGTCACTATCATGTTTGACCTTTATTCGACTTTCACTACTTTATCTTGGCTGTGTTGCACTTGATCAAACAAACCCCATCTGGCATTCTTGTCATCAATTTTAGATCTCTTGTTCTTCCCTAGCCCCTGGGTTTGTGGCTCCCCCCTCCCTTTGTCCCACTTCTCCTTTTTCATGTGTAAACACCCCCCGCCCCCACTCCAGCCATCCGCCTCATTATTTTTTTTATGGGATTGGTTATCCTGCCTATCTTTTTTTAAAAAACATTTTTTGGGTGCTCATACAACTCTTATCACACAAACCATACATCCATCCGTTGTATGCAAAGCACATTTGTGCATTTGTTGCACAAATCATTGCCCTCATCATTCTCAAAACATTTGCTTTCTCTTTAAGCCCTTGGTATTAGCTCCTCATTTTTTCTCCTCCCTCCCTGCTCCCCCCTCCCTCATGAACCCTTGATACTTTATAAATTATTATTATTGTGTCATATCTTACGCTGTCTGATGTCTCCCTTCATCCTCTTCCCTGTTTTCTGTACCCCAGGAGGAGGTTGTATGTAGAACTTTTTCATTGGTTCCCCCTTTCTACCCCACCTTCCTTCCACCCTCCCATTATCGCCACTCTCACCACTGGTCCTGAAAGGATCATCTGTTTTGAATTCCCTGTGTTTCCACTTCCTATCTGTACCAGTGCACATCCTCTGGTCTAGCTGAATTTGTAAGGTAAAATTGGGATTATGGTAGTGGCGGGGAGGGCAGCCCCTCATTTTCCCTTTCTTCCCCACCCTCCCACCCTCGTGAACCTTTGAGAAATTATAAATTATTATTTTCGTGTCTTACACACATCACTGGCTTTTCCCCATTTTAAAATATTGTCATGAAAACATTACTCATATTGCAATTTTTAGGGCATCTTACAATTAAAAAATGCCTCCCTGTTGTGATCTCATTTACTGCCAAAGAACCAGAAGAAGATTGTACATGTTTCAGTAATTAGTAATAATATAAAATTAAATCCAGAGTGGAAATTCTAGAGAAAGTAATTACTAAGACTTAAAACACAATCTGTATTAATAGTTATTTATTTATTTACTTATTTTAATAGGAAAAGCGTGGCCTTCGGGAAATGAGAGTTCTTGAAAATTTGAAGAATGTGATCCAGGAAACAAATGAACATACTCTTCCCAAATGTAAAGAGGCTATGCAGGACAACTTAAGCCAGGTCCTCCAGAGATGTAAGATGGTGATTTCTTAAATTTATATTGCCTTAACTTCAAATTAATGAATGCTATGTCAGATACCTTTACTTAGGTTGGTTTTTTTTTTTATATACCTTTATTGGGGGCTCCTACCTCTCTTGTCACAATATCCATGGGCATTTTTGAGGGGGAGAGAACATTCGTTATAGGCCATAAGGAAGAGCGGAGCATGGTCAGGAAGATGGTGGGGCGCTAGTGATGTGTGCGTTGCTGTGGGGACCCAGGGCTTTGGTCTTCAGGGGGAGATGTGCACACCCTGAGCTGCATTACGCCGTCCTTGGGGATGTGAGAAAATAGAAAGCCATTTTATATCCGTTCAGAAAATATATCCATTAAGAAGACATATATGCATGTCTGCTGTTTTTTTTCTTTTACTTAAAAACGCTTTGAAGTTTCATTTATTCTCTAAATATGAAGTGCTAAGAAAAGGGAGAGGAAAGAAAGGAAATAGCATTCTTTTACTGCAACTATGTCAGTAAATTTGAATGAGGCCTAATCAGTAGGTTTTCTGGCCTTAATGTTTTGAAGTCAAAGACTGGATCCTTACTAAGGCGCGATCACGTGAGGCAAGGTCAGTGCAATTGACAAGGCCACTAAATGATTATTAAGTAGAGTGTACAACTATCAGACATCCAGGATGAGGAAAAGAAAAGATGCCTCTGCTTATCCAACCTGAGGACACTTTGCAGTGATTGGCCCTGCAGACAGTGAGCAGTTCTGAGTGGAAGCTTCTGTCATCAGCCTCCATTCTCTGCATTCCCACTTCTGTTCCCCGTAGTGTCTGAACTTTTTGCCCAGTGTTAGACGCACCATCTTTTGAGTTCTGAGGTGCTCACGTGGGTGTACTATAAGCACCCATATTCCCTGCCCTCAGGTAGACTTCAGCTTATAACCAACTTCATCGTTCTCTGTTTATTCAAACATGTATGTGAAGAGAGAAGATAGCAGTAGTACTAACAGGTATAGGATAAACATCACCTCATCACTAGTTTTAAAAGGGACGACTTACAATATGCTCACGTGGTTGTACAGCTGTAGACTTGCATGGTTCTTGTACAGCTCTCCCATCAATTGGTAGTAAAAATAAACAAGCTGCTACTACCTTTAAAACAGTGTTTTTGGAGAAACCCTAGTGATATAGAGATTACATGTTAGGCTACTAATACAAGGGCGTAGGATAAGATTCTCTACTTCCATAAAGAGTCGCAGTCTTGGACACTCAAAGAGACAGGTGTACTCTGCCCTGTACGGTCACTGTGAGGCAGGGTTGATTTGATGGCAGTGAGTTTGGATTTTGTACTTTTCCACGGGAGAAAACCAGGACATTGGAAACTGTATGTGTTGCAATAATTTTGTATGTGGTGCTAATCTCATTGCATCATCATTTGCTTAGGTGAATAAATTTTTGACTTTTGGGGGAATCTGTGTGGTTTCCTTAAACCCTGAGAGACCAGGAAAAACTATTCTGCTGTGAGTTAGGTGTGAACAATACACGGAGTGGAAGTGATAGGGCTCGGGGAGAAAAAGGCCTTTCTTCTTGGAGGCACACTGAGTGTGACCAATGACTTCCTGAGATTTTAGAAAAGTGGACTTCTTAAAATTTTAAATGTAAATTAAAAAAAAATTTTTTAATGTAGAACTATTTTATTGTGTGATTAGAGAGTTCATAAGTGCATTCCTTTAAACAGACCAAGGTTTCTAAAATAACAGTCTGTCTAAACATCAAAACAGTCTTGATGAGGAAGAAGTATATGCCACTGTTAGAGGATATGTAGCAAAGGACAAAATGTCATAGACTAGGACCTCGTCTTTCAGATTAAGCCTGGAATTGGTGTGAAAGTTGCGAAGCCCCCAAAATCACCAAATGGAGTTTTATGTTCAAGACTAGGTGGGAAAAAAATCACCCAGGAAGTGATGGAGCCACTGTTTGAGAAAAATGATGTCACATTACGCCGCCCTGGAGAGAAGGAAAATCAAGTCAACTCCTGTTTTGTTTCATTTTTTTTCTTTTGTCTTAGACTAAATCGCGAGTGAGAACCTAGTTTTGAATGTTTAAATGTTATTGCTGATAGAAATAAATTAGTGACTATTAGTTAAAATGTGACTTTTGTAAAACAAACTAGTTCTCTTTCACAATATTTACACAAGGAGGTGGCTGATATTTTTATGAAACAGAAACACAGTCATTGCCTTTTTACGGAACGTATGACTTAGTTGAGGCAGGATGGGCGTGAGGAGGCAAGTCAGGCTTGCTGGTAAAACTCGATAGCCCTGCTGATTTGGAGAGTTCCAGGTAAAGGAGTCTGATGCAATTTATTCCCCATGAAGATATGGGGAAATGCTCTAAGGAAAGATGAGGAAAGTATTTTTATTATAAGTCATACAATAAATATAATGATTTATATATCTTTACTGCTTACCATGTGTGAAGATTGTATTAGGTTCTTTCTATTACTAATATTTAAGTAATTTATTTTTACCCTAATATCTACTATTAAAAAAGAAGTTGCTGTTGAATTGATTTCAACTCATGATGGCCCTGTACCCCACGCGGTTCAGAGCTGCACTACTCCATAGAGAGTTTCGATGGCTGTGGTCTTTCAGAAGTGCCCCTGGGTGGGTTTCAGCAGCCAATCAATCTTGCAATGAGCTTACTTTTTTGTGACACCCAAGTAGTCCCAATATCTACTCTGTGATTTTCTGCCAGCTCCGAGATCTTGCTATTATGCCCATTTTATAAATGAGAAGCTGATGGATGCCCTCAGAGAACAGATGCTAGCAAGAATGGTGCCCACCATGTTGCAAATAAAAAAAAAAAATTGACAAACAGTGAGTAAATGAGCAAGTGGCACCCACTTTTCGCTCGTTATGCAGCTTGTCGTTCTCAAGCCAAGATCTGAATCCAAGCTAACTCTTAGCTGGCCGCTCAAGCTGTGCAGGATGCATCTCTTTTTGAATGGAGTGGAAATACCTCTGGTCAGGAATAAAATAGGTCTAGCAGATACAAAAGGAGCCCTGGTGGGGCTGTGGGCCAAGTTTGGGGCTGGCAAGCTCAAGGCCAGTGGTTCAAATCCACCAGTCGTTCTTTAGGGAAAAAAAGAGGCTTTCTGTTCCTGTAAAGATTCCAGCCTCGGAAGTTCAAAGCAGCATTTGTACTCTGTGCTATAGGCTCACTACTGGTTAGAATTAACTCTCCTCACAGTGGATTTAGTAGGAGAAGGGGTGTGCCTGATTGAAGAATTTAAGCAGTGTAGTGGATGAAATCTTAAAGGAGACAGAAGAGTATGAAGGTTCAGAAAACAGTTTAGAATCAGAGCAGTCTGATTTTAAATCATGGTTCCCTCATTTAATTATGTGCCCCCTGCTCTCTTGCCATGTAACCTCTGTGTTTCTGTTTCGACATCTGTCGTAATGGAATAGCACAGTTCTCGTCACCTTCTTGTTGCTGTTGTTGCTGTTGGGTACCATTGAGTAGCTAAACAACAGCAACCCTGTCCATAACAGAACAAAGCACATTCTGGCTGATTCTCACAATTTGTGTCAGACCAGGTTGACCAGGGAAACAAATCCAGAGGCATTCATATGTGTAAAAAAGAGCTTTATTTCAAGAAATAGTTACCAGTATTGAAAAAAAAAATCTCAGCCCAGTGCAATTCTTGTCCTTCTTCAGCCACATGCAGCCACATGCAATGATGCAGAGTGCAGGAAGCTCACAGGCTCATGGGTGCGGAAGCTTGTGGAACCAAGGTTGGCGGGAACGTGGCAAGACTCCAGCAGCTCTCAGGGTGACCAGAAAGCAGGCAGTGAAGACAGAGAGAGAGAGAGGTCTCAGAGCCTTGCTTATGAGAAGGCCATGCCCACAAGGTGGCACTATCAGGCTCTGGCCTGATTGGCAGGTGAATACCACTCCTACACTTTCATCTGTCAAGTTGACATACATTTATCTAACCAGCATGCAAGTGTTCTTAAGTTTGAGTCTATTGTTGCAGCCACTGGGTCAATTCATCTCCTTGAGGCCTTCTCCTTTTTGCTGTCCTTCCATTTTACCAAGTCCTAATAAATGGTAACTCTAAGTGTTGGCTTAGCGGTTTCAAGCTGGGCTGCAAACCACAAGGTTAACCATCGGAAACCACTGGCAGTTCTTCAGGAGAGAGACAGGGCCTGAAAGCCCATAGGGACAGTCCCACCCTGCCCCATTCATAGCTTTTTGAGCCAGAGTTGACCTGGTGGCAGTGAGTGACTAAGTTTTGGACTGCTGACCACATGGTTGCTGGTTTAAGCCTGCCAGTCACCCCAAGGGAAAAGAGACAGTCTACGCCCCTATAGGTGAGCAGCCTGGAAACCGTCAATAGCTAGGGTTGCTATGAGTCTGTATCAAGTTGATGGTACCAGGTTTTGGTCTTATGTTAATTATTACTAGCATTTGGATTTCTAAGAGGGGTGCGAGACTCTCATCCAGAGAAAGTTGAATCTGGCAGTAACAGCCAGGAAGAGTTAGTTGGAAGACAAGAACAGAGGCAAGAATAATAGTAGGTTGTTGAAGCAACCTAGATAGCAAATACTAGCCGAAAGGGTTGGATGTTAAATGAGCAAATGGTGGTGGTGGTGATTATCAAACAGCGCAAAGGCACAATCAGAGCATATTGATAAATTTGTTGAGCTCTCAACAGCCTTTTAAAGGTTGTTATTTTTAGTTTGTCATTGGTGCATGCACACAAGTGCTTGCAACTCAGGAGTGATAATTCTACTTCTGACTTCCTGAAAACACTGGAGAACCATTTTATTTTTCATTCCAATCACTCCCCTCTGCCAAAATAATGTGTTTTTCTTTTTTAAGAGAGTATATATTTTTTAGAGCTCTAAACTAATTCTTCCCCTCCTTGTACTCTAAATCTCCAAGTAAGGGACTGCTGATTGAAACTCTGATGTCTGTTTTATTGCAGTGGAGGCCGTTAATCACTCAGTCTATAGAATTCAGCAGATGGAGCAGGAACAAAGAAAGGTAAAATTATTGGATCATAGCGCATGTAACTCTTGGGCTTTCATTATCATATTATTAACAGATGCTTTCTCTAAATTGATGTCCTTTAAAAAACTTTTTCTTGTGATTTAAGCTGAAAGTTTACAAGCAGATCATCAATTTAATCTTCAACAATTTTTACACATTTTGTTTCAACTGATCCATTTCAGTGCTTCTCAGGGTCCCTCAGTATTTCATCACTTTCATCACTTCCTCATGGTGTTTCCTATTTCTATCCCTCCTTCTTTCTTAACTCTCTGTTTTTGGGTAAATGCTGCTCTTTTGATCTTAAAAGGTTATTTAATCTAACCTGGGAGTGTATTCGGTTTCAGACATGAAGGGTATCCCCCAGAGTCTTGGGGGGGATCCTATTGATCTCTATCCAACCACTAAGCCTGGTCTCTTTTATGATTTTAATTTCTGTTCCACATTTTTCTCCCACACTTTCTAGAACCTTCTCCTTGATCTTTTTCAGAGAATTCGATAACCTAGTACAATTTAGTTTTTCGGGTCTCAGGATTGTGGCTATTGATGTTTGTGGATCCCATTAGCTTGCTGGACATGTTGTTCCCATGACTTTTTATTTTCATTATGCATATTTCCTCAGGATGAGGAAAGACCATTATTTTTATCTTTTCAATGGCTGCCTTGCACTTGCTGCACACTAACATGGAATGTAGAACTTTTTGTGAACTATGTGTGCCAGTGGATATTGGTGTCCCTGCAACTATGCTTATCATCCCCTAGTCCCATGGACTCATCTCTTGAGGGTGTTTAATGATATATAAGAAGAATTAACAACTTTGTCCCCAAGAATGCTCCATCATATACTTGTATATTGAGTTCGGCAGGGTTCGCTGGAAAAATAAAACCAGGATCTATACAGTGAGAAGGAATATAACAGCTAATTAGTCCATAAACAGTACAGAGGACTCAGTTCAATTCACTTTCATGGAACATTTAATATACTGGAAGTCCTTCAACTCATATGAGCTGCTGGGTCCAAGATCAAGGAAGCAGACAGTGGAATTCCCCCTCGGGCAAGGCAGGAAGGTCTGCCTGCAGGCAGCAAACAGCAGGGGAGATCACCCATAGTCAGTAGCTCAGGAGCTAAGCAAAGAAGGCCATGGATGGGATATCGAACTCAAGCATTGCAAGGCGACAAGATTACCAGCCCCAAGCTCAAGCAATGTACACACCAGCAGCATGGAGAAGCAAGTCTCAAAGGACACTATCTTTTATAGCCAGGCATCGTCAGCTTTCTTCATCACTTTTGCTTGTGCACACATTTGTCTGCAGTGATTGTGTCAGTAAGGTGAGCATCAAGGAAGTCCAATTTAATAGAACAAAGTGTTCTTGTACTGAGGAAGTACTTGAGTGGAGGTCCAATGTCCGTCTGCTGCCTTAATACCCTTTAAGTATGTACATGTAGGTCTATTTCCCCATCATCGCATATGAATATATGCATCCATGTTTATGCTTGTATTTGGACCTCTGTAGATAACCTTTGCCTCCCAGTTCCCTCTCCTCTTTACTTATACTTTCCTCTTATCCCACTATCATGCACATCCCCCATTTGAATTTTAGTAATTGCTCTCTGTTACATTATTCCTGATCAATCCCTATCATGCCTGTTATACTCACCCTGCCACTGGTCTTGGATCACTTGTTGTTCCCTTTTCCCTGAGATAGACAACACCACTTCCTTTTCCTTACCTCCCCGTCTTCCATGTCTCCCCCTCGGCCCCCCGAACCATCAGTCCCGTTGTTTTCTCCTCCAGACTGTTCATTCTTTTGTGAAGTCCTCTGTTCCAGGGGACTTTTTTATTGGTAGTACCTTGATAACCTTGTCTATTTCTTCTATTGCTATGGGTCTGTTGGGAATCGTTTAGGGAAGGATTGATTTTTCAAGAATTTGTTCATGTCTTTCAAGTCCTTGAATTCATTGGTGTACAGTCCTTCATAGTGCTGTGTCATTATCCTTTTGATTTCATTAGGGTCCCCGCTTTCATCCCTCATCCTTGCTATCGAAATTTGTTCCCTCCTTTCTTTATGGTGCCAATGGTCTGTCGATTCTGTTTATTCTTTCAAAGAATCAACTTTGAGCAGCATTATTTTTTCCCATATTTTCTTATTTTCCCTCTCCTTAATCTCAGCCATGATTTCTATTATTTCTTTTCTTTTGCTCTAGTAGGATTGTCCCGTTGACTTCTGCTCTAGTTGCTGTAAATTTTGTGCGAGCATGAAAATCACAAGTCTGTCATCCTTTTTCACATGTGCTTGTATTGTTATGAAACTTCCTCTAGTAACTGCCTTTGCTGTATCCCATAAGTTTTTGTAGGTCATGTTTTCATTCTCATTGGTTTCTAGAAATTTCTTAATTATACCTCTGCTGCGGATCAGTGCACAGTCCTTTTGCAATAGAGAGTTATTCATCCTGCAACTGTTTGCCACATCTTCATCTTCCTTTTGCTGATTTCTAGTCTTATGGCACAGTGTTCAGTGAGAGAGGTCTGCATAATAGTAATGTGTTTAAATTGATACAGATTCACCGTATACTCAGCATGTGGTCTATCTTCGAATATGTGCCATGTAGACTTGAAAAGAATGTGATGTTTTTTGGTATTTGGATGAAGAACTGTGTAAATAACTATCATATTAAATTGTCTAATTGTAGTGTTTAGATCTCTAGCCTCCTTGTTGAGTTTCTTTCCCTGTGCTCTAGATTTCTCAAAAAGGCATGTATTGAAGTCACCTACTATAATTGTTGAGGCTGTTATTTCTTTTTCCATCTTTTGGAATGTTTGGTGGACATATTTAGTATGTCTTTCATTTGGGGAATATATGATTAAAATGCTTAGTTCTTTTTCTACTGTTCCCTTGAACATTATATAGTGCCCCCCCCCCCTTATTATTTTTTTTTATGGTTTGCACTTTGAGGACCTTTTTATCTGAGATTAGGATTGCAGGCCTGCTTTTTATGAATTGCAGTTTGCTTGCTATGCTTTTCTCCTGTCTTTGACTCTCATCTTGTTTTTGTCTGTAGTCTTGAGATATGTCTCCTGTAGGAAACAGATTCATGGGTTGTGTTTTCTAAGCCAGTCTGCTGGCCTAAGTCTCTTCATGTCTTAATTCAGTACGTTGATATTCTGGGTTATTATCTCTGTCTGTGGACTCTGTGATGTCATCTTATACCTTTTGTGTTGAGTGCTCTCTGTCTTGTCAATGTGTTGTGCATGTGTGTGTTTAATTCTTGACTTCTTTCCACTCTAAGCCAGTGCTATCTTGGGGGCTGTTTTCTCTTTGTTACCCTGTGGGTAGGGTTGTTCTATCTGACAGTTTCTTGTTTATGATTGATGAGTGCTGTTCTTCTGTCCATACTTGTGTCAGCAAGGATCTTTTTGTAGGGCTGGGTTTCTTCTAACATATTCTGTGAATTTTTTTCTTGTTTGAGAAGACTCTTACTTATCCATCTATCTTGAAAGCTTATTTGGCTAGGTGAGCATTCTTGGGTTTGGATTAGGTTCCTTAAATTTTTGGAAAATGTTACTCCACTCTCTCCTCTTCTTCATAGTGTCCACTTAGAGGTCTGAGCATAGTCTCGTTCGGGAACTTTTATATGTGCTAGCTTGTTTTTTTCCCTAGCTGCTGTCATGATTTTCTCTTTTTCCTCTACTTTGAATTGTTTAGATATTATATGCTGTGGTAACTTCTTGGGATTCAGTCTGGTGTTGTTTGAGCTATCTGAGTGGTTCCCAGGTTTTCATTCATTATGCTGGGAAAGTTTTCCTTCCAGAATTCTCTTGACTACTGTTGCACATGACTTCTTTGTTGTGTCTTCCTCTGGTAATCCAATTATTGTGATATTTTTCCACTTCATAGCATCAGACATAGTTCTTAGGTTTTCTTCAGCTTCTCTGATTATCTTATTAGATTTTTGTTTGCGTTTGTTAAAGTCTGCTTGGCTGTCCTCTAGGTCACTGGTGTGATTCTCTGCCTCCTCCAGTTGATTGGTGAGATCCTTGAGTCTGCTACTGGTTTTGTTATACTAAGCTTTTGTATGTCCCTTTTATGTATAGTTTTTATCCCCTCTATTAGTTCTTCCTCTTTTTGTATTGTTTCCCTCATATCCTGTATGACTCCAAGCAACATTCTGAAAATTTCTTTCTGTGGCAGATTAAGGTCTGATTCTTCTATGCATGTTGTTAGGTGCAGGACGTCTTCTGCCATCGCTTTTGTTTCTCCTGATTTTTCATTGAGTTTGTTGGGGTTGATTGTAGTTTGCATTGCATTGTTTTAGAGTAGCCCAGTGCCATTATCTAGGGAGTCAAAGAGCACTGGCTCTCTCTGGGAGACTCACAGTAATGCTTCTTTGAACTGCTTGCAGATAATTGCACTATGGAATTGGCCTAACACTTTATCCTCTTATGGTTTTACTCTTTCCTTAGTTAACCAGTATTCTGTTAATTGCAGGGCAAGTTGGATGGTCCTCTCAGGGGACACTGACTGGGTTGTTGTGGATACACAAAGATGGTCCTGTACTGCATGATCTTAAAAGAAGCTGTGATGGTGTGGCCCATAGGAGCTTGGGGCTCCGCCAAGGGTGTGCGTGGGTGCCGGCTGCTGTGGGAGTGCCACACAAGGCTGGTGTGTAGAGCACCCCAAATGATGGGTGGAATTTCCCTGGTCAGGTAGATCACTGTGGTGGTTGGGCAGAGAATGTTGGCCCAGCTGTCTTAGGCTGTTTGAGTCACTATAACAGGCGGGAGGAAGTCCCCCAGTCTTGTAGGACCACAGAGGACTGATTGGAGCAATCCTAGCCATGTCGTCAGGATTTCCTCCGAAGAAGGTGAGCAGGACTTCCTTAGGGAAGCAGTATGGTGTTCAGCAGTTTAGTGTGAGAGAAAAGGGACGAGAAAAAGAAAAACAAAACAGAAACTAAGCCCACCAAAACTGTGAGCTGTGGGGGGACAGGCAGAGCAGAAGAAAGCAAAAGTAACAATCTAACTGAGCCCTGAGCCCTGAGTGTGAGGCTGCAGTCATTTAATCTCTGCCCTGAGTCGGTGACAAACTGTGGCTTTCTTGAGATAAAGCCCCTGCACCAGCTCCAAATAATCCCAGCTCTGGCTGAGACAGTGACAGGGCTAAAACCAAACCCTAGCCGGCCTCCATGGTAAACCCCAAAGCCGCCAGCTCCTCAAAACCTAGTGGATCTGTGCCTTTATCGTCTTTATGATGCTTCTTCTGTGATCCGGCAGTGTGGAATTTCCCTCTTAGTAACTCTCCTGAGCTGATTTCTGCGGAGCCCCTCTGGTATGTGTTACTCACTCGCCATCTTCCTGGAAGTCCCTTGGTACTTTTAAAATACAGTTTTATTCACATACAATTCATGTACCATACAATTCAGTGGCTTAAATACATTAAAAAAAAAAGAATTGTGCAGTTTTCACCACAATAAATTTTAGAACATTTTCTTCATTCTTGTATTATGCTTAATTTTCCATTATACCCCAACTTCCCCTGTCAGAACCCTAAGGAACTATAACCTAGTTACTATGTATAAATTTACGTATCCTGATTTTATATAAAGAAAGTTGTACTAAAAACTCTGACATGAAATAAAGCAGAATATCTTCAAGAGAAAGTAAAACAAATTAAAAATGCATCAGAGGGGAAAATAATTGATATGTTTAAAAATCTGTTAATTTTTAACCTAACTGTATATGCATAATCCACTTATCAGTGCACTCTGTCTGAGAGCAAGACTGTTCACATCCCTGGTGATTGATGCAAAGGAATTCAATGGATACTTAATTTGCTTGGGAACTCTTCAAATGGATTTTGGCTATATTCATAGCCTTGTTATGTTACTCGTAGCCTTGTGCAAACCGAGTGCTCAGAATTTAAGCTCTCATGCAATCCTCTGGTTTTGGATTTTATTATTTATAATAGGATATCTATTTTTTAGGCATCCCGTTTTACTTTTGTGTATTTGATGTTTCAGTAATTGATGAATGCTTGCAACTGTTGACTTTTCATTTTGAGTTGTGGCACAACACCAGAGGAAGACTCTGAGTGCTGTGCGACATCTGCATCCTAATGGCTACCTCTGCCTTGAGGATGCAGCTCTTCCTCAGCCCTGTTTACGTGCCTGCCGACCTCTAAGGGGCTCATCTTCAGGCATTCTGTCAGAGGTGCACTGTGGTTCATAAGGGCTTCCAAGACCAGCTTTAAAAAAGCAAAACCAACAAGATGGTCATTTCCCTCTTTCTGAACTGTCTTATTCTGAAAGCTCCCAGAAACCTGTCCACCACAGGTGATCCTACTGCTGTTGAAGTCCTGGTGGCTGAGTCCTCGCATCTAAGCAATATGGAAGACACTCTGGTATGACAACTGCGTTAGTCCGGGTAGACTAGAGAAACAAAATTCATAGGCACACATATGGATATAAGGGTATGACTTATATACAAGAGAAATCGGACATTAACAAAGCATCCCAACCCTGTCCAGTTCAAACTCATAAGTCCGATATTAGCCCATATGCCCAATACCAGTCTATACAGTCTCCTTCTGACTCACGAAGTCACAGGCCAGTGGGTGCAGAGACTCAGCGTTGGCAGGGGTCTCCCCATGGCTCCTCGCTTCCAGGGCTCAGGGTCCATCAACAGCATCCAGTGGTGGTAGAAGCAACTCAGCGCTGGCAGGGTTCTCCATGTGGCGTCACCAGCTTCAGAGGTCTGGTTCCATCAGGGTAAGGCCATGTGGCTTCTCCTCTAGCTCCTCGGATCCTGCCATCTTGTCTTGTCCGTAACTCATCGTCTCTCAGACTAACTCCCAACAACTGGGGAAATAGCTTCTCATCTCCATGAGGGAAATATCGCAAGATTTCCCAGAAGTCTCAGGAGAAAGCCATGCCCACATGGTGGCCTCATTGACTACTCAATGGCTATCTCCAGATGAACAGACTAGACTCCACTCCTACATCTCAATCATGAAATTAGCATAAGCACATGACCGCCCCAACAGCTGACAGAGGAATGATAGTAATAATTCCTGCAAGATTTGAAATATAAATTTTTCTTTTGATCTTGAAACATTGAATATATTACACACATTTAGAAAAGGAAGCATTTCATATGGTCTGTGGGTTACTTAATGAATAGTCATAGGATTATGTGAATCACTTGCTGGGCAGTACTTTGCTTTATATGAATTATATCTTTGCCAAATCCAATTGTGGAAAAACAGTCCAATAATTTAAATTTCTGTGATAATTTGATGTTTTCATTGGCTGTTTTCATAAAATATTTTCCTTTATCTATTGAAGATATATAAGCCTTACTCTTACTAAGAAATGTTGAAAATATTACATCACCTAGAAAATGCCTTTTTGCATGTGAGTAGTAGCACATGTAATCATCTCCATGTCTCTGGAATGTTTTGTGGTTAGTCCACAATAGTAATTCACATCTGGCACTGTTTAAAAATATAATGGAATAGACCTTGCCAAGGTTTAAGTTTTTGCCTCCTCCATTAAACTGTAGATGTCCCTATAAAATGTGAAAATTCACTACTTTGATGAAAGTGAAGGAGCTGCACATTTCAGACAGATGGGAAGGCTGCCCAGGAGTAACAGTCACAGCAGGTCAGGTCAAGAAGTCGGACTATTGCTGAGAACGTCTATAATAAGACAAGGCGAAGCCAAGTCAGGAAATGAGTGTCAGGGTGTGGTGCTGGCAGAGCTTCCGCAGAGTGTTGTACAGGCTGGGCACTGGGCCTTCAATGGGTCATGCTAGTTGGACACTAGACACTTTCTCGTCTTCTACCTTGCTAGTTGCCAGTGGGAATTCAAAGTGATTTGTACCCCTGAGAATGAAGAATCTAGAAGGGAAATTTCAAATCTTTACACTAATATAAGTTAAAGTAAGAGGCATGATATAGTTCCAGAGAACTTTGTTGGGTCTTGGGAAAAGTAACAGTTTCTTAGGAATGTTGTGAATTCAAGCCAGACTTGAGTGGGTGGGTGACTTATTCGTTGTCACTGAGTCCAGAGCAGCTCACGATGAGCACATGGACACAGTGTAGAACTGTCCGTCCACAAGGTTTTTGAGCCCTTTGGGAAACATGACCAGGTCTGTCTGCTAGATGCCTCTGGGAGTTTGAAACCACTGATCTTCAGTTAATAGTCAAGTGTAGTTGCTACCCATGGAGGTGATGGGTGACTAGGAATTGATTAAAATGAAAGTGGGAAGGAATGCCTATAGATTGAGGAATACAGTGTAAGCAAAATAAAAAAGATATGAGAACTCAGTAGTCTTCTAGAGGTGAAATAGCCGAGTTTTATTGAAGCTGAGAGTCTTTAAAGATGTATTAGCAATTTATTGTGTATAGAGAGCAAGGAGCATGTTTCTTTTTTTTTTTTTTTTTTAAGGCATCACTGCCCTTTGGTGGGAGAGGCCCAGCCTTGCTCCTGGAGAGCTGCTGCTGGATTTGAACCGCCAAGCCAGTGGGCCATGGTCCCGCACTCAACCACTACACCACCGGGGCTCAGCCCGAGCATGTTTCTTTTTGAGACAAGTAATGACACTCTCTGGTAAGACATCGGCTAGACTTCAAAATATAAGGAGTTCTCTTGGCTTCCAAAATAAGAAAAATCACAGAGATGCTTTCATATTGCAAGTTGCTTCTCTGAGACATCATTGTGAGATTGCAGCAGGTTCCAGTGAAAGGACATTTATCTCTCAAAAGATAGTTAAAGCAATTTAAATTTTGAGCAAATCATAGTTTCTGTCACCTAAAGTAGGATTAAAGTAAAATTAAGTTATTCTTGCAAAACTTCCCTCATCAATAAATACATAATTGATGCAGATAGAGCTATGTAGTAGGAAAATGACCCGATATGGGGGTACAGGTGGACATGGCTGTACTTCTAGTGAATTCGTTTATCAGCACATGTCCTTAGAGAAGTCCCTGAGCACCAAGCACCACATCTTCAAGATAAATACCTTTTCTCTTTGATGAAATAATAGCTAGGTTATCTTATATGGTTATGTGGAAATGCTTTGTAAATTATAAATTTTCAGCAATTGTCAATTACAAATTGACAGCAGTTTTTCCTGTCAGTTCACTACTGTGTTTAAGATTCAGGCATAAGTCAATAAGAACCATGTTTAGTCTATCAGAGTTAGTGAAGCTTTTGAGAGTCTGTCTTCTTTTCAGTATTGTGGTTCAGATGGTTATATTAAGTTTAATTTTGTGAAATACGTAATAAAATATTTTGAATATACTTAAATGTTTTATATTTCACAGATAGTTGTACAGAGTCAGAAATCTATATCCAGAACTCTTCCCCCCAACCCCCATCATTTTCTTTTCTCTAGGTAGTTTAATGAAATTAGTTGTCTAAAAGTCACCTCAAAATATCTTTTTAGGACACAGAGAACAGTAAAAATGCTTTTGGGGCTTACTGAAACAATGAACTTTTATTCTTAATTCTTTATTCTGTTCTTAGTGCTTACATAATTAAGTGACCGTCTAGAAAGTGTTTTTTTTAATGCCATTTCTGTTTTGTTTCAAAATTCTGACATCACAAAGGAGTCTTGACTTTCTACATATTTAGGACATAGAGATAAAATTGAATATCTCTCCCAGCAAATACTTGTAAAGCAAACTTGACTTCTCCCTCCAATAAAAGACCAGTGCTGTGCTGTTAATTATACTGTAGACTGCATTTTGTCTGCTTGACTGGCTTAAAGCAAAGAGAGATGGGAGAAGCAGTGGAATTAAATTGACTATTGTCATTATTCATTTTTTCTTTCATATCAAGACAATTTGTGGAATTTGGTAGGAAGTAAATTATGATAAACTCATTCATTGAAATCCTATTTCCCACCATTGATATCTAAAAGTACATTGAGAAGAACAATAAATGCACATTCCCCATTATTTGACACATGTCTTAAAACTACCTACATACAAAGAAGCATTTTTGGGTACTAGCTATAAGAATAGTGTTCAGATGGAAACTATGATTGACTTGTGAAACTCCCCAGCTTTTAAAAACACTGTGGCTCTCAAGGGAGATGGAGTGATTAATAATATCTGTCAATAACATAGGCTTACATTCTTGCACAGCATCAACTTTTGAAGCCTTATTCGACCTTACTAGAGAGTAAAATACGCATAAGTATTCTGATTCATCTAGTCCACAAATATTTATTAAATTTACTTATACTTTTACAGATTTTCGCCTCTTGAGAGTTCATGGCTTATCCATATGTGAAAATGGTGTGGGGGTGGTGTCTGATCTCCTTTAACTACACTTGAGAATTCAAGATCATCAACTTAAGACTGATCCTTTAGAGGCAGGGCAGACATACCTCCTCCATCTTTTTGACTAATTCTGACATCAGCTTGCCTTTCCACAGTGCTGTCTACTTCTCTACTGAAGTTGATCATACATTTCAGTGTCTACACAGAAGTTACAGGCAATATTCACAATTATGGGAGCCATGAGGAGGAAATAGGGGAGTCACGGGGAGGAGATAGGCCAGTCAAGGTGCAGCAAGGCAGTGATGAAGCGTGCAACTTTCTTCTAGTTCCAGAAGGCTTCCTCCTCCCAAATATCATGGTCCCAACTCCACCTTACAAATCCAGCTGGACTGGAAAAAGTACACTGGTAGAGAAGGAAGCTGAAGATATGGGGAATCCAGGACAGATGACCCCCTTGGGGTCAGTGACGAGATTGGAGCTACTGGATGAGTAGAGAGAAGATGGGGTAGAGAGACGGAACCAACTGCAAGGGTCTACACTTAACCTCCTATCTGGAGGACAGACATCAAAGGAGTGGGCTGAGGGAGAGGTTGGGCAGTATAAGATATGACAGAACAATAATAATTTATAAAATATTGAGGGTTGGTGGAGGAGGTAGAGCAGGGACAGAGAGGAAAGGATGGAAAACTGCTATCAAGGGCTCAAGTGGAAAAGCAGATATTTGGAGAACGATAACAGCAGTAGACATGCGAAGGTGCTTGGCACATTATATGTATTTATGTATTGTGAAAAACGTATGAACCTGCGTTAAAATGATATTGAATTTAAAAAATAAAAGTAAATCTATGTAAAAGTGTAAAAAAAATTCACAATTATGAGCTTATTAAGAAAGTCTCAGATTACAATTAGCATAAAGAACTACCTAGGATACAATTCTTCAATTAAGGCAAATAGGTTCTGAATAGCGAGAGTTTTTCTTGCACACTGCAGTGTTGGTAAATGGTCTGTGTACTATCATTAAAAAAATTTTTTTTTAATTTTGATGGCTTAAAGGTATTACCACATTTCTCAGCTATGCTTTAGGTAATTGATATTTCCCAATGCTCATTTTATTTATAGATGAGGACTACAGTATTATGAGTCCTCAAACTCCTTGCCACCGAGTCAATCCTGAGTGACCCGGTAGGACAGGGTATAGACCTGCCCTGGGATTTTCTAAACCGAAAATAATCATGAACAGCAGCTGGTGATTTGGGCCGGCTGACCTTGCTTTAGCCACTAAGCCATCAGGGCTCATTGCCAGTGATTAATAATGGGTAATTCTTAAAATGTAGTCTAAAAATCTTTCATGGATATGATTGGTAGATTTATTGTGCCAGCCTGGCCAAGAGGAACATGTGGAATTACTAGGGTTGCAGTTTGAGGGCAGAGATATGATTAGCTTGGCAAGCCCCCCCCTCTCTCTTGCTCTTTGGTGATTGAACCAGTGTGTCGCTGCTTTAGCTAGTTCTCTGCCTCAAGCTGTGAGCTGCACTACCCGTGGGACAGCCCGCCCCTGATCGTGTTGTTAGAACACGAGGTTTCTTCGAGGCCCGCTTTACTACGTTGCTGGTGTAAACGTCACTTGAGCTGTAGACTGTCGGTCCTGTTGGCTTGCTTGAGTTTGATATCCCATCTGGGCCTGCTTCACTAAGCTCCTGAGCTGCTGACTTTTGGTGACCTGCCTGCTGTTTGGCACCGGTGACCGGACTGCCTATATTGGGCTAGGGAAGACTCACTTGTCTGCTTCCTTGACCTTGGACCCAGCAGAACTGAGTTGAAGGACTTCCAGTATAGTCACTGTTCCACAGGAGTGAGTTGAACTGAGCCCTCTGTACTGCTGTGTGGACTCATTAGCTCTTACATTCCTTTGTACTGTGTAACACACACACACACACACACACACACACAGGAACTACAGATAAGAAAAGCTCACTTGGTTTGTGTTTGGTTTTGTCATTTACAGATAGACGTTTTTGAAACTTCAGAAATATTAATACGCCTTTTTAGTTGTAAGAGAGGCCATAAATGCTTCTAATGTGTTCTTTCTGTTGGATATTGAAACTCTAATGCAATTTTATCTTTGTATCTTACCAGCTGATTATTATAGTCCCCAAATACCAAGTTGCTATTTCTCTTCTGTATATAAGAATAATTGTCTGGAAAATGTCATGTTACTGTCAAATTTTCTTTCCTCAGATTCATAATGAGCATATACCAGCCAGTGAGAAGCAGCGTGTATCCCAGTGGGAGGATTTCATGAGAGAGCAACATAAGAAGCAGGCAGACGTGGACGAAAAGCATAGAAAAGCCATGGAGAGACTTAAAGAACAATATGCTGAGATGGAGAAGGACCTAGCCAAATTTTCCACCTTTTAAGAACTTGAAACTAAGTGATGAAAAGCTCCCGAGAAAATATTGACTCTGTGCTTCCCTTCACTGCAAAAATTATTCTCACCAAACCATTTAGCCCCTGTTCAAGTTTAGCAATTTATTCAGTGGCA